>OX596004.2:33043400-33324544 GCA_951394115.2 Drosophila phalerata | reverse complement strand
GAGAAAGAGTATTGCATTTGTGATCTGAGCCTGGATCTGGACTACATTAATGCTGAAGATGTTGATAATGCCGATTGCCTAGAAGCCCTAATGCTCGTCCAGCTGCAATTATCACTGCACAATGGCCACATGGAGAGGCAGATGGAGATGGGCGGTGTTGCCAATGGCGGTCATCTGCTTGGTCTCATTGCATTTGCACGGAAAATAGCGCGTGTGCTACTCTCCCTGTCATTGTTATGCTGCATTTTGTTTCTTAGTTTCTACCTGGGCAACAACTATGATGGCCACAATGGCGGAAACAACGGCTTACCCTCATTCAACATCAACAACAACACCAACAACAACAATAGACACGTCCTTGGTCAGCAGCAGCAAATCCACCACCATCAGCAGCATCGCAATCAACAGCACTTCTTCAACTATAGAAAATAGCAATCATTTAGCAGAAACATATTCCATATAGTCCGCCTATACGATGTATATGCATATATATATATAGAAATCGTTGTGTATATATATATATATATGTGGATATACTGACAAAATTACTATATATAGAGATCAGAGAATCATAAATTTGTATTGTATTAAAAATTGAATTGCAAACTCACGTTTGCATTTATGATACAGAAATTGTATTAACTCGGGCGAAGAGCTCAGGTAAATTGTGAATTTCTTCAACATTTCTTTTGATTAGCCGCTGGAAACAATGAATTTGTAATAACTACTCTATGTACGATATATATGTTAATTATAAACAATTACTATTATTAATGATAATTAAAAAGTTGATTAGTTTGTAAATAGTACATGTTTTAATTCGTTTTGCTTCACTTTTTCACCCTCAATAGCTTTGTATGCCATTCTCTTCGAACTCTTACAAATTTACTACAGTTATACAGTTAATATTTATATTTATAGATAATATTTTAAACAAAAATCAATTAAATAAACATATTTATTCAGTTTGGGCTTAGTAAACGTTGATGCGCACACATTATGGATGCGTCTAGTGTTTATGTTTAAACTTTAAACAATTTGGGAACGTTTCACTGGCGTTCCATCTCCTTAATTCTTCTTGCGTCCACGTTTGGCTGCTGTCTTTTTGGCGGGCTCACTGGCTACGCTCGTCGCTGGCTCGTTGTCATTTACGGAACTGGCAACCTCCGCCGGTTGCTCCTGCTCCTGCTCTATGGGTGCTTCTGCAGCTGGAGCTGGAGCGGCAGTAACAGTTGTCTTTGCCTTCTTGCTAGCTGGCACATTCTCTTTTTGCTCTTCCTGCACCTCGGACTCGGCCAAGAACACACTGTGCTGTCCACCGCCAGCTGCAAGCAGCATTCGTTTATTTGCCGTATTCTTGCTGCTGACCAAGACTGGTTCCAGTTCGTCATCGCCATCGCCAACGCCCAGCTGCTGATTGGAGCCCATGCCCCAGGAATAGAGTTTGCCATCGCTGGTAATGGCATAGGAGCAAGCTTCGCCACAGCCCACAAAAGTGGTTTTGCCCGACAGCTGTGGGATTGGCATTAGCTCGGCGACCACATCCTTGACATCACCGATACCCAGTCGTCCATAGTCGGGTCTGCCAATTGCAAAGCAACGCGAGGCATTGTCCAATACCAGAGTGTGATGTTGACCACCGGCAATCTGTTTGACATCCTTCAAATCCGTCTTGATGGGTATGAGGACGCGTTCCGCTTCCTTGGCGTGTGTCAGCTGCTTGTAGTTGTTCAAGCCCACAGCCCAAATGATCTCGGTCTGCGATTCCCGCAAGAATGTGCAGTAGTTGGTGGCCCAAATAGCCTCAAATGGCTTGGTGCGCTTGATGATCAGCTGATCCGGACGCAGTAAGTCACGTTTGCCACGACGACCTATGGGAATGGGAGCGATTAATTCACGTATTTATATAAATAGATATGTACTCACCTTCGCCTCCCACCGAACGTTCCGAGATGCGTCCCAGTTGTCCTTGCTCGGCACAGCCCACCGTATAGACTTTGCCCGCTGTGGTCAGTATGACCAAGTGATCCGCTCCAGAGGCAATGCTGCAACAGATGGTGCCCTCCAGCAGATTGATGGGTGTGCGCTTGTTGCCATCAATGGTGAGTCCCATGTTGCCATGTGAGTCACGGAACGAGCCCCAGGCATAGACCCGTCCATCCTCCAGCAAACACGCCGAATGCGAATCTCCCGCCGAAATGCACAATGCCTTCCCAGGCAAATCGATTAATGCCGGCGTAGATTCGCTGCCTTCGGCGCTGGTGTCGCGACCCAGAGCACCTTCATCGTTGCAGCCAAAGGAGTAGACATCGCCGTTCTTGGTCAACACCAGACAGTGCATGCCGCCAGCACACACATCCACCGGATTTGGTATGCTCTCCACCAGTGCGGGTCGCTTGCGCTCCAAGACATCCTCGCCAAGGCCCAGTTGACCGGTATCTCCGGTGCCGCAGACCAAAACGTTGCCAATGACTTGGCGACGCTTTGGCAATTCCAGATGGAATGCAATTCGCGCTCTTTTTGCTTTTGTCGGCTGCATCACTTTATCCTCCTCGGAGTTGTTGTTGTTTGTCAGCACTTTGCGGCGCGGCATTTTCGTTTTTACGTTAAATTTCGCAATTTTCTTACACCAAAAACTAGAAAACCACCAGAGAGAGAGCAAGCAGATAAATAAATATATACATGTGTGTGTGAATTTGTATGTGTATGTTAACTTGTAAATATATACGTACAGTATGTGTACAATATATGTATGTAAGGTTAGGTAGGCGTTGCGTTGAGTTACCTATGTATGTACTTACAATGGAATTTAAATTTGTGGCTGCTTGGCGAGAGTGGTGTGACTGCTTCTACGGTTTTTCGGCGAGTGAAAAATCATAAAGTCCAAATTTTGGTGGTTGATCTTCTTAACTGATATGCTAATCCAGCATGAAAATGCGCGGGAAAGACGAAAAGTGGTGAGCACACACAGTTTTAGCTGTTGGCTTTCATATTGTTGCATTCAATACTTATCGAGCTATTTTAATCGAGCGTTGCATATGTTGTCGATGGCTCAAACTGATTGGCCTTAGTGCGATTAGCTATCGATATTGCAAGTATTTAGCCGCTAAATTTTAGCGCCTTTATTTAGCCTCAAACAAAAACATTTATTTAGTGATAAAACTGCAATATAGAATGTAAATAACATGAAACATGGTTTAGAATTAAATTTATTACTTTTAAAAAAGACATTCATAAAAATTAGTTAGCTTTATTTTTAAATTATAACATGCCTTATCGATCACACAATTGTAAAATCATCGATACTAACATGTTTACTATCGACGTATTTACTTATTAGAGTTGGGTCGTTTCGTTCTGAAAAAGTTCAAATGAACGGGTCATTGAAATGAACGAGTGAACTAATAACATATTTCTATTAAAATGTCCAAAAGAAAGCGCAGTTTTGTTTGGATTTTTTTTATTGCTGGTGACGATGGAAAGACCGGCAAATGCATATACTGCAAGGCCAGTTAAAATTTTGCAGGAGGTTCCCAGGCCAATTTCGCCAAATTTATTCAATTTATTTTATTTTAATCTAATTAGAAACTTTCAATAAATTTTTCTATAAAGGAACAGTGGTGAAATCATTCAGCAAATTGAACTAGAAATCCCAACTCTATTACTCATCACTGTCATCGACATATTCAAAATAGTATCGGAAATAGTCGTAAACAAATCGAGTTAAGATTGCGTTCATATTATGAATACTCGGCCAATGCAAATTCTCAATATTGTCCTCTTTTTGGTGCCAAACTTCTGGAAAAGTATGGGGTACAACATGCATTACTGGCACACCTATTAAAAATCAAGAGTAATTATGAAATTTGAAAAATAGACAGTCAATTTGCAAACGAACCCGCCTCAAGAAACGAATAATGATCGTCATCAAAATCGCTATCATGATCCTTTAGCTTATAGAACAGCTGATGGCATTTGTAAAGCTGTCCTGATTCTTTCAGCTCCATCTCAATGTCTGCCATGTGTTCGTGAAATATAAATGTATTCTCGTATTTGCTGATGTAGATATGATTTGGAGCGCCAATCAAATTCAAAGTAATGACAGCACTCTATGGATTGGTATAGACAAATCTTGGCAATATGTTAAACCGACATACATATTTGGATGCATCGATTTATTCGATGAAAAAAATGTTTTACCCATATTCGTAATCTACGGTCATTAGTTCTAAAATTAATTCTTAGTCTAAAATTATGTTTTAAGGACACTTAGTCCTTTGATAACAAAAGTCTGGATACTAATCTTTTCAGGATACGGCTAAAAATACCAAAACTACATTTTGCAACTCAAAAGCGAGTTTCTCAGTGAAAATATCTTAAAATTGACCGTAGATTACGAGTTTGGGTTCTTCTTATTAATTTTTTTTTGACTATACAAATCGATGCACCCTAATACATATTTTTGGCTTACTATTCTTTTTAATGATATGATCTCGTTTTGTATGAAGTTACGCGATCCGTACAAAGGATAGAAACCATCATTCATGCCATTTGTAGAATCATGAGCGTCAAAGAAAGCCAGCTGTTTGAAGGGTAAAGAGTATAAAAATTGGAAATTCGGAAAATCCTATCAGATTACACACCACTAAACCAACATCATCGCGTTGGAAAAGGTCCAAGTCAGGTAAAGAAGTAAGAGTCTTGGCCATATTTAGAAGAATGGCACAGGAAACACCAGCATCGGTGGCACTAACAAAGTTATCGGTAGACTCCAAGTATTTCGAATCGTAGTGACAGCTCAGCAATAGAAATCGTTTGGCACTTGGATTCGTAATTCCAATGACATTAGTTAAAGGATAGGGTTCATCAGATTCATCGAGAATTGCTTTAAATCCGAGTTTTTCCAGTTCCTCCTCGAGGAAATCGCCCACCTTGGCATGACCCTTGCTATCGAGACTTCGTGGTATTAATATTTTATTAAGCGCGTTAATAAAATACTTTTCGTCACTGGAGATACTTAATGTTGAAAAAATCCGAATCCACGCCAAAAAACTGATTAACACCAAGACTAAAAACAGACAAATTATAACCCATTTTACGCGCAACATTTTTGAAAAGAGTTCAAAGCATTACAAGAAACTGAAACTCGAAAATTAAAATTGTATCTAAATACTTCACTAGACTTTTGGGTGTATCTAATGCCATTTTCCATAGTAATTATAAGTTTCTTACAATGTACAAATTACTTTAAGAGACTACAACGACTAAAAGATACTATATAAAAGTCAAAAGTCTCAATTTGAAATACACTTACACTTTTATTTAGAACCCTGAAATTCAAAATTTTTAATAGTCTTAAAAAATGATTTGCATTTTGCTTAAAGTATAAATACAAAGTGTGTTTTGCTGCCAGTTCATTTTGGGTTTTAAGCGTTACGTATTTATAATAACTAAAATATATATAATTAAAGTTGGAAATAATTTCAGCCAGTTTCTGATAAGAACTAAATTAAATTTCTATGAAAATAATATGCACATGTGTCCAATCAACAATGTTAATAACAACTAAAAACCAACTAAAAACCATATACTATTTGATAAAGTTATCTAAGAACAAATCTAATAAAAATCACTCGGAAGAATGTAAGACTTTTAAAGGCAATAAATTGTAGAATTTCGGGCGTACCGAATTTGAAATACCCTTGCAGATATATTTAAAGTTAATGTCTTTTGAATTTGGTTTAAGAACCCGAACATTTGTTCTAATGGCAACACATTTAAATTAATAACAATCGCGGACAAACTAAGTTGCTTATGGCAAGTCTGACAATTTGGAATAGATATATACAATCACAAGTAGTATATGATCTGCAAGGGAATGTAAGTATAGTATAGTATGGTATATATATAGTAGATAGATGCACTAAGCAGACTCACGTTGAGATAATAATAATTAATTTACACATATAATAAGAATGTAGTAGATTAATTGCTGCGCTAAGTAAAGAGCTTTTAGAATATACAACATTTACAAGAGTGCCAAAGATGGTGCTGATAATCGTTGACCATCTATTAAACACACAATCACACATTGGACTGGCTGTTTCCTCTAATGGGCCATCATCATCATTGGTCAACTTGGTCAACTCATCGCTGCATGTCGCGTCGCTTGAGCACATCAAAGATGACATCGGATGCACTTTGTTTATTCATTAAATCGTTGGCCGAATCCTCCTCAGAGTCGGTTTGCTCCAGGAGCGGCACACTGAGTGTGTGTGCCCGCGATCCCGCCGCATTGCCATGGACACCAACAATGGCACTGCCTTTATTGAACTCATACTCGGCGGACATGTCCTCGCCATCGTTGTCCAGCTGCAATGCCAACTGTTGCTTGTTTAGCTGCGCAATGCTGGAGTATTTGTGCCACAAGTGACAGCAGATGCCGGCCAGACAAACGCCCAGGCCGACCAGGTTGATGGGAGTCAGTTGATCACCTTTGTACGCCACAGCCAAGGCAAGTTGGCAGATATCCTTGAAGATGCCCGCTATGGATAGCGATAGACTGGAGGTCTTGCACAGCACCAGAAATTCGGTGACCTCCATGAGGAAGGCAATAAGTGCGCCAAGTGTGACCTTGGCAATATTCCAAATGATATCCTCCTCGGATAGTTTGTGCAGATCCACCATGCCCTGATGCAGTTTAGATCCTGACAAAGCAACAGAATAAAGTATTTAACTGGGAACAATCTTTAGTTAGTTGGAGCATACCTTCAATGATCAATACCAGCGGCAAAAGGGCTGCAATCATCCAGGGCTGCATGTGAAAGATCATGTCAATGGGATTATGCAGTCCCAGCTTCGATTTCTGCATTATGAACTGGGCAAAGCTCCAGCGAATGCCACTGCTCAGCGATGCAATGAGTATGAAGGAGAATCCCAGTGCATTGAACTGTGTCGACTTGTAGGTGAACATAAATAGGCCAAGTCCAATCAGTCCCACAATGAGAAACAGGGACCAGCTCTGCAAAAGCATAAATAAACTATAAGTATCTTTTTTTTTCTAAGAATATATTCATAGTTCTCTCACTCACCCTGCGCTCCAATCCCAGCAGTATGGCAAAGATCAGTATAAAGACAATGGTCGATGATTTCGTCATGGTATACAACGAAATGGGCACCAGCAGAAGGCCCCAATTGGAGAAACCAATGTCAATGCCGCTGGCAATGCCAGTTGGCGCCATTTTACGCACAGCCACCCGCCAATCCAGCTGAACTCGGGACTTGCCCATCCGCATCTTGTACACATTCCGTATGCAGGCAGCGAGCAGAAATTTCAGGATCAAATGATACGTGACAATGGTCAGGGGAATGGGCAGATCTCGAATGATGTCCGTTTGATAGAAGGTGAGTGCAATGGACAGCGTTAGATAGAGAAGCACCGTGACCAGTGTGGAAATGGCCATCTGCATGAAACGTGCATCCGAATGCCGTGACATTCCGTCGTTTGCTGCAGACGTGGCGTTTCCGTTTCCGTTCCCTTGGCCGTTCCCGTTCCCGTTGTCGCTATCAACGCTGCTGCTTCTCTTCTTGGCGTAATTAAAGTTAGCATGCGTTGTCAGTTGTCGACGCTCTTGACTTGAATTATTATGTGTCAATTCTAGCTTCAGTTCAACTTCTTCAGTGTTGTTGTCATCGCCATCGGCGTCGCTGCCAACGCCGACGTCGACGTCGCCGGTGTTGAGACGTTCATATTTAGGGGCAACCATTATCTAAAGAACATACATTTACACCCAAGCAGGCGACACAAGATACAATTATTACAATTGTAGACATGTATTGTACACAATTCAATAGCCAAAAGTGTATTTTACGCCTTGCTGTTTTGTTATCTTGAAATTTATTGATGTTAGACTACCATGCCATATGTTAGACTACGATGTTATTTTTATTGTTTTCTCTTTGTCTCGTTACGTTATCTACATACGTAGCTTAATGGATTGCTTCGGCGTTCACCTGAGTCGGTAACAGGGCGATAATGATATTACGTTTTCATTCTGCCTTTTGGCCACTCTGTTGTATACGTCTGCTATTTAGCTGCCAACTGTTTATACAGTGTTTGTTGTTTTACTTTTTTTCGCTCTTGTTGACGTTTGCACTGTGTTGGAAAGTGTTGCAATTAATATAGCGATATCGATAGACCGTTTGGTGATACAAATGAGTGAGCGCGCCAAATTATCTAGTGCAAGGTGTACAAAATAGTGTGCAAAATATACATTTCCAAAATTCTATATGATCAAAATATGAAAACGGGCTTATTTACGAAAGCCAAGCACTGTTGTCAACTTTTTAAAGAAATAAACAGCTGTTTCTGGCTGGAAAACATCTAAATTCGCTATTGTATTCACTTTTGCACTGTTTTACCAAAAATATTAATAGCAAAAGTCAGCTAAATATATTTTTTAAATAGCCAGATTTCAAGCAAATAGGAACTCTGAAATCAGCCAGATCTAGCCATAAAATAACTAAGTTGACAACAGTGAAGCCAAGGCTGCAAACTCGTTTTTTGCTGCGAAATGACTATTCACAAGTTTATAAGGCAGCTAAAACAGCTTTAACTGAAATTGTTTTTTATTTTAAATCATTTTTTATGGTTTCAAATGTGTTTTAATTCAGTATTTACATCTAAAAGCACTAACGGGTGTGCGTTGTACAACGAATGCCCCATTTTTTAGCTTACTTTAATTAAACTAATCGATAAGCCGCATATTGAAGTTGTTACTGGAATAAATGCATCTTTTATTTGTTTATCCGTGCTACATTTGTGTCAGCCTCCGTATGGTTCCATAAGTTAATTGAATTAAAGCTGCACGTTTTTCAGCTGTTGCAGAACAATGGGCGCTATATATTATAAAAAAAGGTCGAATTTAATAAAAAAAAACACCTGTATTTTTACATAAGCTGTGCACGTTTTTTACATACCCACTCGAATAGCTGCGACGAGGACACCAAACATGATGAAATTGAATCGCACCTCAGATGCCACTCGCTTTTGCTCCTCCGCGGGGTCAGGTTGAGATTGTTGCAGGCGAAACATGTTAGTTTATTTACTTTTTGGCAATATTCGCTATTGAAAAGTTAAAAGAGGACGTGAAGCCACCTATTAGAGATGGAAAAGACATCGATAGCGAAACAACAGCTGTAAGCCCACAGTCGAAATCGATTAATTGAAAGTCATCGTATCATATCGAGATATTGCCAAGTTATCGATTTCTTGGTAACAGTTATTTAAAAACTGCAAATAAATTAAAGATTATTTGTCTGCTTTTTTTTCATTCTTTTGTATTTTTTGTATGTCTCGTGGCTTTTCATTTTCTTTTGCAAATATATATAATATTTATGCTTGTAACTAAGTACGCAATTACATACACATTTACATATAAATACATCTACTGCACATACATATATGTATGTAAATATATATACATATATAAGTATATAGCTTTTGTGTATAATTATACAATATTATCGCGTCGTTTTATTTTTCATATCATCTTGTTTTTAAGCTTTTCGCTCTGTCTCTGTACGGTTCTATTTTATTATTATTATTATTATTTAACTTAGTTTCTCCTGTTATCTCTCTTGTCTTTGTTCATTTTATGTCTAAATTCTTTGCAGTTTTACATTTAAATTGTACACACACAACTATTTAAATTAGGCGCTTAAAAGCTAATCTCACTACGACTCCTATTCTCATTAAAATGTACATAAACATATACCATATATGGGGGAAGGAGCGGGTGCTGTTTGTATGCAGATCTGAATTAATATCAGGATCAGGTGGTAGGAAAGGCTTACATTTTTGATCGAATTGCAGAATGATATTATTGAAATTATCTTTATAACAAAATAACAATTGTTATAACTAAAGTTTTAATTATTGAAATTATTTATTATGCTAAGGATCTTCTACTCAGTTCTTCTCATATGATTCTCAAAAATCCCACATTCATTTTCAACATTTTTATGTTTCGTTTCAGCCTATACAAAGCAAAGCACCCTGTATTTCTGCCTATGAAAATATGTAATGCGGCAACCTTTGTTTTTATAAAACGATTTTTAAGCGTGATTTAGAATATTTATCTTGCTGCACATTTACATTTAATTACTACAATTATGTTTTCCTTTTTGTTTTTTTTCTTTTGTATTCACTTGTTAACACTACACATTTATCAACATTTATTATTTATATTATGTATATGTATTTATGTACTAGTTTTATGTAATTCGTCATTCATTCACCGATTTTGAGTCGTTTATTTCAATTTATCCTCTCGTATACATTTGAAATTGTGGGTTTACTATTTGTTGCTTTGAAATTGTTTATCAAAAGTTTTTAGGAACTTTATGCAATAATTCAAAAATCTTTCTGCCACTAAAAAAATATTCAAAACGGGAAAGGAGAGAAAACCAACACAAACCAAAAACGTACAAAATAAAATAGGCAAATATTTATATTTTTAGAAAATAGTATTTTCCATTTTTTTGTTTTTTCTCCGTCTGTCACTTTATACATACAAAATTGGAGTTGGGCTTTGTACAGAACATGATGCTTTCTATCGCACAATATTGTTAGATTAATATTAGCATTAGTTTAACTCGTAGTTTGTGTGTACTCCAGTAACTAAGTAATATTAAGATTAAAATAATGAAGGCTATAATCATCATTTTTTTTTGTTTAGTAATTGCTTCTTTTTCAAATTGTGCCAATTTGCAAAATAAAACTATAACGACTAAAATTATAATTAATTATTAAAATTAACAAAACTCACACGGGTGTGTCCGCCAAAAAATTTACAAACTAAGGCTCAACTAATTTCTATAGTACGCTCTATATCTGTAACTGTAGACTACGTAATTAGGTTTCTTCTGCTGCCACTTAAGGTAATAATTAAAAATTTGTTTAGTATTGTTTGTTGTGGGTGTGTGTGTGTGGAAGGTAGGAGGCGTGGGTGGGGGAAAGATAGATGGAACAGCTTAGAACAAAATTTAAATAATTAGACTACTTTTAAAAAACAAATTACATTTGTGTAAAATGTGACCCATGGGATATACAATCGAATCAAACAGTGTCTCACTAAAATGGCGGCATTTACAATCATTTACAATTATTATCAAATTGGTTATAAATCTTTCTCTTCTCTGCTAATTAGTTTACCTTCTTATTGTTGTTAATATGATATTGTTATAAAATATATGGGGCAACGTTGACTATGTCAAGTGTCTCAGCTTAGAATGCAACAGAATTCTCGCTTTAAACAATTGTACAACAATTTCGCTTAAACTTTAAATGCTAAAGAACAATTTGAAATTGAAATTAAGTTTATAACAAATTATTAAAAACATTTCTCTCTCTCTCATCTTTTTGCACTTTACTTTTTATAAACTTTCAACTTAAACGCAATGACTTTTTGCCTTATAATTGATTTAGTTACTTGGGAGTTATGCGCTTAGAATATCAAGAAGGAGCTAATTAGGGGGTGGGAAAGTGGGGTAGGGAGGAGGTTAAAGGGTAGGAGCTTGTTGTAAATCTATTGCCTCGTAAGGAATTGTTATTGTTATTGTAGTTGTGGCTATTGACGACTCTCTAGGTGTGTGTTGAGTGGTTGTGTGTGTGTCTGATCATTTTCTTTTAAGAGGCCTTTGGAGCGCTATGTGCTGTTGGCGACCCTTATTTTATCTTTATCATTTTTTGTATCTTTTAGCTACTATTGAAGCGTTTTGCTATACATTCAGGTCTGATCGATCTATAACTTTGCTTTCCTCTTCATAAGATCTTACAAAACATACAAGATTGATCTGATAATGAAATGGTTTCAATATCAGTTACATTTTCATATGATTTGCTTTTCTGATGAAGGGAGCTAAAGTAATAGTTCCGTTATAGGCCTGATAATTCATCTTGGTAAGTTCTTAGTCACATTTAAACCTTAACAACAACAACAACAATGTTTTCGCTACAATTAAACAACTAACAACAACGTAAGCGTATACACCAACGACAACAACAACAACAATAGGAACAACAACAAACTGGCTAACGATACAATTTAATTCTTATTAAATTGTCGTCTTCGCCGTCGATGAAGCTGTTGTTGCTGCTGTTGTTGTTGCTGCTCCAGCGCCACATACGCGACATTATGCTCATCATCATCATTATCATCAGGATTGGCCTCCTTGAGCATATACTCGAGGAGCAACCCATCGACTCATCCATCGCGTTGAGCAGCGGTGGCAATGCCATTCGTTGGCGATTCCATTTTGATGACACCGAGCTGCTGCAGTTGCTCACTTCTCGGATGTTGTATGCGTCCAACGACAACACCGCCCATGGTCACAAAATTACCATCGGCTGTCACAGCGCCCAATTGCATGGCACTGGACAAATCACCCAAAGCGGCCACATTGAAATGCGGATGATGATGCGGCGAGGTGCCATTGCCATGCGTAGGCTGCAGATGCGACTGTTGCTGCTGCTGCTGTTGTTGCTGATGTTGTGCCACCGTTGTTGTCGATGGCAGCGTAGTAATTGTAACTCCCCGTTGATGTTCGATGTGGTGTTGTTGATGTTGCTGCTGCTGTTGTTGTTGCTGTTGTTGCTGAGATGGCGTTGACGACTGCTGATGATGTTGCTGTTGTTGCTGCTGGAGATGATGATGCTGCGCCAACGCCATGCGTCCTAGTCACCCCTCGTCCTCCTCGGTTTTGATCTTGACAGGAACGTAGACCTTGTCCATGACATGGATCTTTATGTGATTGTTGAGTGTGCTGGATTGCCGGAATTGTTTCTTGCATATGACGCACTCGAACGGCTTTTCACCTGCAAAGGAGGCTAGGATTAGCTTTGAACATGGTACTCAATTTAAAATGTATACGCTCACCCGTATGAATCTTCACATGATTGGCCAAAGTGCTCAGCTGACGGAAATGCTTGGGACAGTAGTTGCAATTGTATGGCTTTTCGCCAGTATGAATTTTCAGATGATTCGTCAGTGTGGACGATTGACGGAACGTCTTATCACAAACGTTGCATTTGTAGGGCTTCTCTCCCGTATGGATCTTCACATGGTTGGTCAGTGTGCTCAACTGACGGAAGCGTCTATCGCACACAGTGCAATGAAACGGTTTCTCCGACTCCCGCCCTCCGCCGCCGCTGCTGCTCGAGCCGTTACCCTCACCCGAATGATCATTACCACCACCACCACCAGAGTGTCCATTGCTCACGTAATGCGATTCACCCGGACTATGCGTCGCATTGGCCACCAGATGCGCCAGCTGTGCCGGAGCTGACGACGGCTGCTGTTGATCCGCAGCGGCTGCTTGCGCTGCCGCGGCCTGCGCAGCTGCCATTGCTGCCGCTTGGGCAGCACTGTGTGCCTCCGGTGAAATTCCACTCAAATGCATGTTAAAGGGTAGGGCGATTTCTGTGGGCGCGGGCGGCTGTTGTTGTTGTTGTTGCTGTTGATTGTGTTGCTGCTGCTGTTGTTGTTGCTGCTGCTGCTGTTGCTGTTGTTGTTGCTGCTGCTGCTGATGTTGGGCATGTGCCACAGCTGCCACATGGCTGGCATGGCTCGCCTGTGTGACCGTATCATTGTTGTTGTTGTTGGCGCTGGTTGTTTGCGGTTGTGCGGCAACAATGACAATGTCACAATTGCTCATTGCCGCAGCGGCCTGATGTGCGTGTGGCAGGCTCTTGATATGCATCATCGGCTGCCAAAGCACCTAAGGACTGAACTGGACCGGACGACTGACAACTGGACTGGGCGGGTGTATGTGTGTGTGTGTGTGAATGGCGCGGGAGCGTACGTCAATACAACAATAAAAACTTCGTGACAAGTTTTTGGCGCGCTGCTCACAAATGCCACGACATGCTGGCTGGCCTGGTTGTGGTTTCTGCTGCTGCTGCTCTTCTTGTTGTTGGAGCTTTCAGTGCCTGCGTAAGACAAAGAGAGAGATAGTGCGATATTAGAGATGAGCAATTTAGTGATTTCTAAAATCACTGTGACTGCAAAGTAATAACAACAATCTGTACACTTTAGCCAGTCACAGTGACACGATCACACACAAATCACCTCACTCCAAATGTTGCTCAACTCTAAAGAGAGAGAGAGCGCCAAAGCTTTAGCTTGGAGAGAGCGCGAGTGAATTTGTGAGAGAGCGTATAAGTTGGCGGCATCTTTACATGTTATTCGATTTTGTTTTTTTGGTATGCAAAAATATTTGAGGAATTCCCAAACTAACTGCGAAATGTTGAGAAATTATAATACCATTTAAATTATTCATCCAAACTGGCAACTTTATTTTTTTCGACTGTCTTTTGTTGTAGCAAAAGTTCTGCTCTCTAACGAGTGTTTAGCATAAATTATACAAAAAAAAAAAAAAAACTGATGGCGATTATGCATTTGGAAACGCGCTCAATGCATGTAATTTGAATTTTAGGCTCTGGTTTTTACGTGCGGCGACAGGTTCCACGTTCCAATTGCTGCTGCTGCTTTTGTTGTCTCCGTTTCCCCCACTCTCTCATATACAAACACACACATTTACACGCAATCGAACTCACACACACACACATACGCATGCACACTTACACATTCACATGTTTTGGGGCGAACTGACAGCGTGTTACTTTCTCGCGAATTACATGTGTTTTTTTTTTTTTTTGTATCAATTTTATTCGAAGATTTCGCTTACAATCCACAGTCCCCCAACAAGGACTTCCTTTGGGATCTGTATTTTTGGCGGCTAGCGTTTAAGTACAATTTTTCTTATTTCAGAATCCACTTTAAAGTAGTTTTTCCACATTCGATCTTGTCGTTCACGTTCGCGCTCGCGCTTCTTACCTTGTCGCTCTCTCTCGCTCCCTCCGCCTTTCAGTCTCCCCCTTCACCCACAAGTGACAACCACTTTCAGTCGACGTCGACGTCTTCACAACGCGCCACTCGGACACACTAACACACACATACATATTTACACACACAGATATACATATAGGCATACAAACACACGAGCACACACACATGCACACATACATAAGCTCTCACATTATAACAGCAGCAGCGAAAACCAAAAAACTCTTTTGAGGTTATGGGCCAATTGAAATTTTCACTATTTTTCACATGTTTAATAACACTAATACTCTGCAGACGTGCGTTTTTCATTTCGGGCATGTACACTCTGTATACTCTGTGCGCTGGGCGCGCTCACTCTTTGACCTACCTTTCCATTTTGTGCTGGCTTTGCTGGCCTTTCAGTTTTCTGATTGGATTTTTCGCGGGCCAGGCAAATGCCCAGCAAGCACAAGTTTCGCTATCAATTTATTTGATACTATGCTTTAAAGCATTTTTTATTGTTTTGTATTCATTTATAAAACGTAGAAAAATAGTAAAAATTGTTTTTTTTTTTTTGCTTTTACTGTTTGCGTACCAAATAGACGCGAAAGAACTGGTACAAGTGGCCCGTTGAACTGGTGCAATTTAGTGATGGTACATTTACTTACCTGCGACTTGTCACAGGTGCCTTCAAGTATCGGACAGCCAGTGACAGGTATACAATTCCATGCAACTTAACCAGTATTAACAGTATATATATAAACGTAACAAGAACTATGCCAAGATAACAATTATGTAAATAAAGCATTTTTGTAGATATAAAAGCACGCAAAGTTGTCTGCCGTGAGTTGTCAGCGTTGCTCATCTCTAATACAAATCACAAAAACAGCTTGTGCCATTCACGTGTCAACGTGGCGCAGTATTACATAAAATCGATAACTGTTACAAATCATCGATAGATATTACGAATTCAAGGCTGCCAGACAATTAAGTTAACGGCTTTTTTTACAAGGTTGCCAGACTAGAGTTGGAGTCCCTGAGCGAACTATACAGGCCTGTTCCCAATAACGAACGTTTTCAAAAAGTAAAAACGAAACGAAAACGAACGTTTTACTATTTGCTGTTCCGAACTCCGAACGAAATTAACTTGTTTTTACTTTTCGAACTCGGTTTCGAAAACGTTTCGATTACGTTTCGATAGCAGTACGTCATCGACGGTATCAGCTGTCAATGAAGAGGAAGAAATTGTTTAACAATAAATGAAGTTAAATTTGCAAAATGCCAGCAGCTATGGTTATTGGTTGCTTGCAGGCCAAACGAAATCGGAAAATTGCTGAACAAAGAAAAAGAGTTTACCTTCGCATGACATCAAGCTTACCAACTCTGCTAGAATCAAGGTAAGTGCAAGTACAGCAACCAAACCATAATTTTTCATTAAACGTTTATGATCCAGATTTGTAGATTCATACC
This sequence comes from Drosophila phalerata, assembly GCA_951394115.2. Classification (NCBI taxonomy): domain Eukaryota; kingdom Metazoa; phylum Arthropoda; class Insecta; order Diptera; family Drosophilidae; genus Drosophila; species Drosophila phalerata. The sequence continues at coordinate 33,308,189 of OX596004.2, read as the reverse complement.
GGATAAACAAGGAAGTTTTTGAAACCATATTGGACAAAATTCAATCTCAGTTAGAGAGGAACCATCCAATGATTTCTCCAACCATTCAATTTGGAGCTGTCTTACGTTTCTTGGCAACTGGTTCGTACCAGATGGCCGTGGCCAAGGATTGTGATATAAACCTGGGAAGGAGCACATTTTCTAAAGTACTGCATGGCGTGTTAGGGCAACTGGAGAGGCATCTCTGCAGCGAGTGGATTCGGCTGGAGATGTCACCGCAGGAAATGCAAATATGCAAGGAAAAATTTTATGAAAGGTTTAGCTTTCCCGGTGTTATTGGGTGTGTAGATGGCACTCACATAAGGCTGTTAAAGCCAGTGATCGATGGATCTCTTTATTTTAACCGTAAAGGATATTACAGCTTAAATGCAATGCTGGTATGTTACATGATGTTAACGCAATTTAATACACATTTTTCTTAACCTATCTAAAATTAATAGGTATGTAATTTTAACATGGAGATTATGGCTGTTGATGCCACTCACCCTGGATCATGCCACGATTCCTTTGTTTGGAGTACCAGTATGGCCAGAGATTACTTTGAACGAGCTTCTATGGAAAATACTTGGATTCTGGCCGATTCGGGATATCCATTGGAAAGCTACATGTTAACCCCATATAGAAGTCCGCAGTATGGAACAGTGGAACATGCCTTTAATATACGGCATACAGCGGCTCGAAATGTTGTAGAGCGCACTATTGGTCTGCTGAAGAGCCGATTTCGATGTTTACAAGCAGCCTTGCCGTATGCCCCTGCATTGGTATGCCAAATGGTAAACGTATGCTGTGCCTTGCATAATATATGTCGCAGGCAGGCCGTTTCCATCAATGAAGATTATACAGAAATCGAAGACAACGAGCTAAATTCAGATGATCCGAATATCGAAGAGCCTGATAATGAAAATGCAAGTCGAATTCGAGATCAAATTGCTCATTCTTTCTTGTGAGCATTTATTTATAAATAAAAACTAAAATAAACATAAGGAACTCTTTTGGTATTCATTGATTAGAAAATATAGTTTTCATTAAACCTGGCTTAGGATTCCGGCTAAGAATTGTCCTTCTGCATAGATAAAAGCATACTTTTCATGACATCTAATTTTTTTAAATTAATTTCTTCAATTTTCTTGTCATGTTCTTTCTTCTGAGCAACCAAGGTCTCTAAGGAATCACCTATGCGTATCAAAATTGCATTCTGTTCTTCGCAGACCTCTCCGTAGTCGTCTTGCATTTTGCGACGCTTTGTTGCTGGTCGGTTGGGAGTAACCATCATCTCTGTGCTCTGTTTGTTTTCTTTTATTTCTTCGTCTTCATCAAATGATTGAGGGTTATTGATTGGACTGTTGGGCTTGCCACCGAAGGTATGGGTTCCTTTGACTCCATTGACGAGTTTGTAAAGGCCACACATAACAGCGATCTCCTCTTCTACTGGTTGGAGACATTTTTGATTATACGGTCCTCCACCAGTGGCGACGCTCTCTCGGCGATTGTGTGCCATCTTGGACTTTATGACACCCTTCCAATCTGTCCAAGCCTGTGAAACAGAAGACGTTTTACACAAACATTAAACACACTTTATTTCCTGTTTAGCATCTGTACCTTTTTCCAACCATCCATAGTTTTACATGGAGGCCCGGCTGCGTTGAGCGAAGTTGTCAATTCGCGCCATTTCTCCAAAATGTCCACTTTATCCCCCTTCGTGAAGCCACACGCAATATCATTGTTTTCTTTCATGAAATCCAGAAGGATCTTCTCCTGCTCCACACTGCGATGTTTGCCCCTATAACTTTAAATGTATTATTGAACACTTTTATCACATATAAAATTGTACTTACATTTTACTTGTCACCAGCTGATTAACCTGTAAATGTGCTTGTTCAAGCACAGATGATCCAATTATGGAGAACCAGAGTTGTCATAAATTAACAAATAAAAGCTTTCAAGCTTAAATTTGTATCTTAAATACGATTATATTTGTTTAAAACTATTTTTGAAATTTTTTTTTAAATATTTTAAGTTGAATATAGCAGATAGAAGGTATATTAGACTAAAACTTCGTTGTTCGAATTTTGTTATTCAATTGAAGCAACTCTTGCAGTTGTCGATTGCGAAAGTTGTTATCGATAACAAAAATTACAGTGAAATTCAGAACAGCTCGATTTAGTCATTGATGCTCGGTTTTGTTTTGCATGCAATATTTAATAGATGTTTATAGAAAAAATCTTTTAAAATGTACTTCAGCTATTAAAGTTGAAGTAGTAATGTTTAATGATTCTAAAAATGTTCAACATTATTATAATCTTCAGTTTATAATTTTAGGTATTTGTTTTAATGCTTTTAATGGCATTTACGTTTAAAACCGGTGACTCTAAAGCACACGTTTTGAAAACGACAATTATTGTCGATTTGCGGAATTCGGAACAGCAATCAACTCGTTTTGTGGCATTTCGACTCGTTTTCGTTATTGGGAACAGGCCTGATAATTGGATTTTTGAATCAAATGAACTAAAATCAGGGATTTTGTTCGTTCACTTAATGATTAGTTCAGTTGAACTAGTTTCGAACGTCTGCACAGAATGCGAAATTTCAATTTAGTTGAATTTTCGTAGTTGCAACTAAATTTAATATTAACCTAAGTTAGAGAAAAGCTGCCAGATCGGGGAATTCTGTAGGGTGGCAACCTTTAAATTAGAACGAGTTGCCAGATCGGGGAATTCTGTAGGGTGGCAGCCCCATGAAGACACTGAATGCGAAATTTTGTTCCAATTGAAATTGCATGTTTATTTAAAATCAAATACATTGCATATAAAAGTGTACGTTGAATGTTGCTCTCGGTGCATCTTTTATAAAATAGTGCACACTCGCGACGATTGCTGTGCTGCATTTTGTCCATTCTGCAGGCTCAGCTCGCTGTTGACTTTGTTTTTGCTGTAGTGTGGCGGCTGCGACGTCTGCGACGGCGGTGGAGGTTCATCTGCCGGCAATGAATTAGAAACGTTTACAGGTGAGTAACTGTTGCATGTTGGACATGTTTCCACATACTCACCTTCAATTTGTACGGCCTTTTCGTTGCGACACGAGAGACGCATGCCATCGAGAAACTGCTGGACAATTCCCTTGCTCTCTGTGCTCTGCCTGCGGGGATCTTCACCTTTTTTGTGGACATGGGATTGGGCACGCTGCTCCTCCAGAGCACGTAACTCCTCCTGCATGGCCTTCTTGCCACGCTCCACCACCGCATCGAGTGGATCCTCCTCATACGCATTGATGGTATCTGCCTCCAATCGATTCCCGTTGCCATTGCTTGCGGAATTGTGATTTGAGTTCACCGATGCCGTGGTGCGTTCATCTTCCTCTCCCTCGACGGAGCCAGCTGTATCACTGTTACCCTTCGGTCTGGCCTCCTCCGGTGTCGAATTGGGCGTCGTTGTGATCTGCGTTTCCTTGGCAGCCTTGATTTGAAACAACGATGAAATGTTCTCTTTGACGCCATCAACTTCGCTGGATATCTTGTTGGTCATCGAGTCCATGGCCTTGCCCATGGATTCCTTTGTGTTTGATGCCGCTTTGGCTGCATTGCTGCCCGCCTGCTCCATGGAATGCCTCGCATCGCTGGCCATGCGTTGTGCGCTCTTTCCCGCCGCATCGACTGCATCTCTGGCTCCATCCGCCATGCGCTGTGCTCCGTTGGCCATTCGCTCGCCGGCTGCTCCGACGGCATCACGTGCTCCTGTGGTTGCTTTGCGCATTGCCGACTGCATGGAATCCCGCGTTTCCAGCAGCTTTGATTCGATGGCAGTGCCAACGCTTTCTGTGCCCTTTACAGCCTCTTCCTTTTGCTCGGCTACCACTTTGTCCACATGCTGCTCTAGTTCTTGTAGTATTTGCTCGCTCTCCGACTCCAATTCCTCCACAGAATCACCCAATGGTGTGTCCGGCATTTGCTCCTCCACCTTGGCTGTGACATCGATGCCATTGTTGATGAAACGTATCTCGTTTATCACCTTTGTGCTGTCTTCTGCATCCTCAGTTGTGGTTATTTCCACGGCCAGTTGCTCATCCTCCTCTGTGGGCGGCGTGGGCGTGGATATCTGTATGTCTGTATGCGGCAAACCCTCAGCCAGACTATTCTCTTCCACCGTATCCAGACTGTCCACAAGATCTGGTGAGGTCCGTTCGATTTCATCATGGTTCATGGCCGCCTCATAGGAGAAGTTGCGAATGGGCGTTCTTTTAATGGTTTGAGGAGTACTCGAATTGCTGCTATCTGGATAAGGAGTTCGTGGTCGGAGTTTCTTCTCCTGGCTGCTCGACGACTGCGACTTTTCCTGAGACGCAAACTTGCTCGAGTTTAAAGATTCTGTAGAGGATTTCTGAGGTGACGGCGTGTTAGCTGGTGGAGTTGGTAGCTTGGCTATGGATTCTACTGCAGCTGCGCTTGTTGCCTCTTTAACTGGACTCTCCATTGGTGCAGAGGGCTCTATTTGATCATCCTTCTCATCCTTGTCTTCTTGAGGAATCGATTCACCTTTGTCGGCTTCAACTTGTAAAGCTTCTTGCTTGTCCGACTCCTGCTCTGCTTTGCTGCTTGCTGGTTGCTCCACGTTGCCATTAATCTCTTCTGCCTTTGACGCTTGATCCACTTCTTCTACTTTGTTCTCCTCTTCCTTGGACTTAGTTTCTTCCGGCTTCTCATCCTCTGCCTGTTGATCTCCCTGCTCATTTGACATGTGCTTCACTGCCTCCAATGTAGCCACACCTGCACCCACAGCTGCTACACTTGCTCCCATTGCATTGAATCCCTGTTCCGTGTCCGTTTCCGGCTCTTTCAAAGCCTTTTGCTTGGTAAGACTTCTGCCGCTGGCGCTGCGCATCTCGGGATTGCCATTGGGATCCTTTGGCTGCAACACAAAGCTGCGACTCATATAGCTGTGGGGTTCCGCTGTGGCTCCAGCTGTAGCTGAAAGAGTGGACGATCTGGGTAATCCCTGGACCAGAATATGCTGTTCACCCACTGCAATGTCGAGCAGACGTAAATTCTTAAACTTGGAGATCTCGCGAAAGGTCTTCAGATGATGGCCACTCTCCGAGAAGGTGGTAAAGAACTTGTTCGCCTTGCTGAGCACGGCGTAGAAGGAGAAACCCTTCAATAGCTTCCAAATGGGACCATTCTCCTCGCTGTCATAATCGTAGAAACGCTGAAAGACCAAACTCTTGTTTCGCAACGACTCAAAGCTGCGATAGATGCTGCCCACATTGGTCACTATGAAGATCTCGCTAGCCTTCGAGATGTGCATGAAAATGATCCTCTCCGTCTGCGAAAGATTCTTCTGCAGCTCGGTGAATTTGGGAAAAACAAACTCATTGAGGCGACCTGTTAAAAATAAATTCCCACTCGCTGTTAAGACCAGAGTAGACTTTGGTCCACAAGCGAATTGCTGCACTGCAGCATCCAAAAGTATCTCCACAGGATGCCCATCATAGTCTACCTCCAGATCCCCCAGCTGCTGCTCCGCATTCGATCCACAGGCAATTAATCGACCCTTGGCTAGGTTTCACAAAAGGATTAAGTAGGCAATTCTTTTTTTAATCTGGTCGGGAATACTCACTGGTCAACACCACAAAGTGCTCGTTGCCCGCTTGCACAGCTATGAAGTTGTCCGTCTCCTCGTTCTTGGAGAGATAATCATCGAATTCCTCCAGGCGAAAGGGCTTTCGAATGATCGCACATGGCTGCTCCTCCACGACGGCATCAATGAAATGCTGAGCCACGTGCGTGTCCACGGGAAAGATGTTGCGTCCCGTAAAGAAAATCTCATTGGAAACTGTAAAGGAAAGCGGGGGAAATAGGCCAAAGGAAAATTCAATGTGGAGCTAAATATGGGATTTAAATTCCTGAAGAAGTTAGTCAGTTATGAAAGTTTAGACTCTGCTTGTCTTCTTCTTATTTTTTCTGCTTTTCTCCCTTGCTCCTGTCCTCACCTCACTTTTTATGCTCCTCTATCTCGTATCCCTCTTAACTCTATTTTATTTAATCTTTCTTTGCTTGGTATTCTTTTTATATTTTTCTCCATTCTTATTTATTATTTTCGTCTTCCTTTCTTTTCTTATCCTCCCCAATCTGTATTTTTTTCTGGCCTTGCTTCTGTCATCCATTTTTTTCTTCACTTCTCTTTCCTCGCATCTTTCTTAACTCTTTTGCTCCTTTATTTTCTTTGTCTTTTCTTATCCTCCTTTTTTGGTTTCCTCTCTTGCTTCTCTTGTTTCTCATCTGCCGTTCTTTAAACTTTGTTCCAATTTGGTTGTCTTTCTTCGTTTCTTAACTTTATTCTTTTTCTTCTCATCTTCACTTCTCTTCGTCTCCTATTTGTCTCCTTCCTTCGCCCATTTCTTCTCTCTTTCTTCTCTTTCTGTCTCCATTTTCTACTTACGTGTCATTATCACCGCCCAATTTTGCCCAAAGGCGGCATCGTTTATCTTTAGGCCAAGAGTTTTAAGCGATTTAACGCAAGTTGGCTTGCTGACAATATCTCCATTGTTGTTATTGTTATTGTTGTTGTTGCTGTTGTTGGCTTTGTTGCCGTGTCCGCCAATGCCAAGCTGGCCATAATGATTCTCGCCCCAAACAAAAAGACGTCCAGATTCTGTAATTGATAAGAACATGAAACTTTCACCAATTTTACTGTTGCTTCAACTTGTGACTTTTATTGATTGTGTGCGTGTTTAGGTGGGTATAAATATGTGTGGGTGTGTGTGTGTTTGTATGTGTTACTGCCAATCCCCAAATTGTAGCAACTGTTCAAAATGCCGTCAACTGTTTTACCTGAAACGCTTGACGGTTCAATTACGAACGCGCTTCGGTTTCAGGTTTTTAGCTTTCGGTTTTTTAGATTTTCTGACTCTTAACTTTCTTTACATGCTTCGTGAGTGTGTCCCATATTTTGGTAACACCCTCCCAGTTGGCTGACCTCATTAGACGGCTTTTGATTATTTTGATTTGAAAGGTAATTTTCGCCGTGATTTGAAGTGCTTGGTCAGCATTTTTAAAGCGGATTTCTTAGGCAATAGTTCTAGTTGGCTTATATAATGTCGAGAGCTATACTTTATCTACAGCCAATATTGGCTAATTGAATTGGCCAGGTAATGATCGTGTTGGCCAATTCAATTCCACTTGTACTAAGTTGGCTTAACACAAAAGTGAAAGTGCGCTGCGTGATTATTATTTAAAGAAAATTGCAGCCAACATGCAACATTTGAGCTGTGAACTGTGAACTGTGTTGGGGGGGCCAAAAGGAACTCAAACGTGCCACAGACACCACAAAAGACAAAGGGGCAAGTTGTGTTGACCACATTGAAATATGCAAGAGGAAATAACTTGAAGGGAAGTTCCCTTTTCTCTTTGTTCGCTTCTCTTTGTGTGTTGTTGACGAACGGACAGACAGACAGACAGACAGACAGACAGACAGACAAACAGACAGACAGACAGGCAGGCAGTCCAGACAGTTAACTGAAATAGGGTCAATTGTGTCTTAGCCATTTACCGCATATAACCGCACTCTGATGCGGTCCGGATATCAAACGTTTGACCGGATCATTCTTGATGTAGAAATAACTTTGTGTATTCTCGGCCAAATGGGATTTGCCCAGCGTAAATATAGCACCACTACTAGGTATATCCATTGTTTATAACTCTATTACAAATATATGTATATATTATTTTTTATTATTTGCCGTATTTATTTATTTTAAACTTCTACCGTTCGCTTTATCGATTTTGGCTTTAACATTTGCATACGCGTCTTTTGCCGGCAAAGTCATTTAAAATGTTTATCACTGCGACACATATACATGTATGTATGTATTCGTATCTATAATGTGCATACACAACAATGTCATTCGAAATTCGAAATTGCGTGCTCGAATTTAATTCTCTGTGATATCATCGGAAAATTAGAACTAAGAATTAGAACCGAACCCCAAATCGGGCACTTGTGGTCAGTTGAACGTTTCAGCGCGTACTGGTCAAGTTAGCCGGATTGTTGGCCAGTTCTAGCCAGGACTAACAGTACACATACCTACACACATACATTTTCCCTCCCTTTTGGCTAGCACTTATAGTCTGACTGAGTTGCCCCCATAAATATGCTATGAAAATGAAAATGCTGATGTGCTGTTCGCCTGGTCGACTTCGGTTTTTAGGCCTCGATAGTGAGTCACCCTACCCCACTCATTGCTTTAGTTAAGTTATTCCAATATGCAACACCCGTCCCCTCCCTCTTACACTCTTCTTTTTTGGGTTATGGCCTCAAACTTGACGGTATTAATGGCATTTTGTGTGTGTGTAATGTGCGCAAATCTTCAGCTCGAATGTTAAAAATAACATAAAATATATGACTGTTTGACTGACTGACTGCTGAGTGGGTGGGTCGAATTGGTGGGGGCGTGGCCCGCCCCTATGACCTGTTGACATTTGCATAATAAGTTCGCAATTCTTTTTCTTTTTGCCAGTTTCTCTAGGAATTTCGTAGATTTCTGCACTAAAACCTAATTAATTCGTTTACTTCGTATGCAGACTGGTTGAATAATGTCATTTGGTACGTTTTTTATGGCCCTTAAAGTCGCCTCGTAAAATGATTAATTTTAAGTGTGGGCCAAGTTAACAAAGACTTACCAACTTGGCTTAACTCACACTTGCAGTTTCGCAGACAATTAATTGATTTCTTGCGCCATCTGAAAAAAATTACATTCAATTCTTATGCAATTTTATTGTGCGTTGTCTTTTATCCCCACTCACCCCTCTTCACCTGCCCCTTCCCCTAAATGTCAGAGTAATTTTCATGCCACTCGATGGCCAGCTAAGCAGCTGTGGTATCCATTTCAATTTCCACAATTGGAATTGCTGTTTATAAGTTTCCATAAGAATACTAAAAGTTTTATTAATTAATTCCCTTTGCGATACTTTCCTTCATTAGATTATGTCTCTAATTAAAACAGATGCACATATATTCGAAATTATTATATTCAAGTCTTAATTAAAGATTATTTTATTTTATTTCCTAAAAACATTATTAAAATTCAGTCTTTAATTTAAAATTATTAGCCGGGAATCGAAAAAACTATCTGTTTAAATTAGAAAGTCACAGATATAAGCGCTAATAAATTAAAAATTGTATATTATTTATAAAATTCATCAAGTTGAACAAAAATTAAATCTAAATTTTCAGTAAGAAATCTATAATAAATCGCTGGTATATAAAAAGAATACCTTCTCTTTTTATTCCCAAATTAAAAATAGAAATTCAAATAAACTTTTCTATTTGAATAATCTTATTGAAACAATCAATTATTTATCGACATCAGATCTGTGACAATATTTGTATATTCCAACGCATATACTTTGCTATAAATTCCTGTTATCTCCTGGGTTCTATTTATGATCTACTTCCAAATGGGAATAAGCTGTACTATAAGTAGTTTATCATATGACGATGGCGCCCACAATTTGTTAGGAACTGCACACAGAACACGAAGGCACAGGCTACTCACAAATTTACATAGGATGAATATAACGAGTACCCAGAGCGAGTACGAGTATGAGTATAACGACTATATACACTCGAACTACCTGTCTGTGTAATTTATGAGTATCGTCCAAACGACTTTGTTGTGTTTTAACCTGGCTCTGACTGCAACTGGCAAACTGGCTGGCAGTTATGGCCAGAGTCGAAGGTGGTGTCAGTTTAATGGTTGCATTGTTGCATGCCACCATTGTTCGATATGTGTGCCGACTGTCGGACAATGTGCCAGTTAATGCCCCAAAGAGGCACCCGACAAAAAAGGGCAAATCTTATGCGAATGCAAATTTGCACAAAAAGTTGCTGGTTACGTTGAACTCTCGAACTCAGAGGTCGAAACTTGATACTTTCCCAGGGAATTAAGAAAAGTTCAATGAATTGGAAAAACTTTAACTCTTTATAACTATAATCCTTTAATATAAACTTTTGGATTATATAAAGATAGCTTAAAATATGAATATGAGAAAAAATACAATTATATTATCATCATGAATTGTTTATAATTGTCTCACAACCCAGTTGATTGAACTCTTGTTATTGCCCTTTCTTTATAAATATTTTCTACGGAAATATCTCAAATAGTAGCCAGGTATCAAAATAATATAATTAACGTCGCGTACATTGAACTCTATTGAACGTCTTCAATGCTGACGTAAACCCTAAAAACCTAAACAGCTGTAGGAAGTCTCAAGATTTGTCGTTTACAAATCAATTGGACATATTCTTTTCATGGGGAACTGGCAACTGGAAGACCCAGGTCAAGTTGTCTCCAATTGTGGCTTTTGGCCGGTTGATTGAACTTATTCTTTGCGGGTTCAAAGCAATCGATTTAAAGGTGGCAAATGAAATGAATCTTGGGGCAAGTTAAGTTGCTAACCCCAAAAATAAATAGAATTGTTTGCCTGACCTTCAACAGCTGTCAAGCTGTTGGTATACCCTGTAAAGTCAGTTTTAATAAAGGTGTATTTTTGGTATCATCATAATTAGCTGAAATATTTTGATTTATTTTTAAAGAAATATTCTTTGGAAATTTTCAAAATATCAAGAATATTATTAAAAAAAAAAATCTATATAATTTTAATATTTATTTGGTAGTAATTTAATTTAATGGGTGTATTCAAGTTCTTTAACGCTTTGTTTTGAATAAATTAAGGATATTCCCAACTTCCTACAGCAGTTTTCCTATTAATATTTTTCCTGGGTATTGTAAGCTATTGTATTGTAGTTAAAATCTGCTTAAGGAGTATCTCTTAGTTCCGCTTTGTTGAATCTCTCACTTTGTTGTTTTGCCGCTTTTCTTGAACCATCAAAATGGGATTTGTTCGCCTTTTTGTGGACTTCTTTTTGGAGTTTCGTGCGCTTTTCATTTCGTTTGCATTTTATCGGGTAACCCTCAGCTTGGCCCACACTAAGAATGATGGTAATCATTGTGTGTTTACAAAAGAAATCCAAAGGCAAAAGGTGCAAAAATGTCGACTATATTTTCGTTGTTTTTTCGTTTTCCCTGGAACTTTTCACAATGTCAACGTCATGAGCACGTTTTTCCAATTTATTTTGCCATTTCTCCAGTTTGATTGGGTGTGTGTGTCACGGAGGAGGGGCAGGAAATACAGGAAAAATATGAAATTAGCTGGAAATTAACCGCAATGAACTAAAATGTAGTCTACTTTTGTGCGTTGAATACAAAGTCACAACGCTATAATTACAGAAGCCCACAATGAACGAGGAAACTGAAAGCAAAGCACAGGAGAAAGCAGACAGCGAAAGTGAAACTGTTTCCAAGGAAAAGTCCAAGGACATCTCTCCCTCTGAGCCTGAAACTGAAAGTGAAATCAAGGAAAAGTCTACGGAAGCAGCAAATGAAGCTGATAAATCGTTGTCCAGTCAAACAGCAGGCGATACAGATCCGAAGACAGATACAGTCCAGGGTCAGGTCAAAGGTGATGCCTCGCAGCAGGATTTTGCGGACTACGAGCAGCATGTAAGTTATGCGGCCGACGGTGGCGCCATCTACACGGATCCCAGCACGAAGCAAAAATACAAATGGTGCAGCACGCAAAACAACTGGCAACCTCTCAGTGAGGATGAGGCGGCAACTGCGGGGAATCTCTATGAGAACGAGCATTATAAATGGTGCCACGACAAGCAACAATGGATACCCAAGCAGACCAATCCCACAACTACTGAAACGGAGCACTACAAATGGGATGAGGAGCAGCAAAAGTGGTTGCCAAAGCAAACACAGTCAACTCCTGGCCAGGATGTTGTCTATGGCGTCGATGAGAACGGCGATCGTACGAAAACCGATAAAGATGGTGCCGTCTTCTTTTGGGATGCCAGCAAATCCGCTTGGTTTCCCAAGATCGATGATGATTTCATGGCACGTTATCAAATGAACTATGGATTCATTGATAACACGAGCGCGGGAGAGCGTGAGAAGGCGGAACGCGAGGCAGCTGAAGAGAAACGCAAGGAGGAGGAACTGAAGCGGATGACAGCCGAAGCACAGGCGGCCATGAATGCTCCGATTGAGGACAGCAAGGATGGTGTTCCAACTGCTGGCAAACGAAAAGCACAAGAACCGCCCAGTAAGTGAATCTCAAATCCATCTCTGAATATTATCATTTCATATTTGTTGTTTGTCCTTGCAGAATGGTTTGAGATGGATCCGACGCAGAACACCAAAGTCTATGTCTCCAATTTACCTCTGGACATCAACATGGAAGAGTTTGCCGAGCTGATGGGCAAGTGTGGTTTGGTCATGCGAGATCCACAAACCCAAAAATACAAACTGAAATTGTATACTGAAAGGGATGGACAAATTAAAGGAGATGGACTGTGTGATTATATCAAGGTGAGTTCAGTTTTTGGCAACAAAAAACGGGGATTTAATTTAAATCAAATGTCGAGATTTATTAGGAAATGACATAGTCAGTTAAAGAAAACTATAGATCTCTTAGGATTCCTTGTTTAAATTCTTCGTCTCCCCAAAAATTCAACATAAAATGAAAACGCTTACTTTTTATTTTATTTGTTTTTTTTTCTCAGTGTTTTGTTTAAAACTTTATTTGTTTGTTTATCTAAATTAAATCTGCTTGCATTAATATTATAGATATTTGCGTTTATTCTGTTTTATTAAATATTTTTATTTGTGTTGTATTCTTTGCTTCATAATGATAAATATTCACCTTCTGCTGACTATTTTGGATCTCTGTGTTTTTAGTTTATAATATAATAATGATATATGTATGTATATTTTAAAATTGGTTAGTTGTTTACTTGGTAATATTTCTTTAAAATGCATTTACTTGGCTACAAAAAATTGCTTTTCATTTTTAAATTTTATTTAACACAAACAAAAATACAGTTGAAGATTTAAATAATAATTATGTCACACATAAAAGGAGATTTTCTTAATGTTTTTGTTTTGTTGATTTTTTTGTTGTTTCATTTTGCATTTGAGGTACATATTAAAAAATACAATAAATTTACATTTAAACATACAATAATTATTAAAAATATAAAATATATATAACCTAATTAGTTAGTACAATAGTTTCGCTTAGCCTGTTCATCTTTACATCTTTTCTTTTAGGCATGTTATAGATAGGTTTTGTTATAAAAAGATTCTCATATTATTATTATCTTAAAACTTATTGCTTCTTGGCCAGTAGAAGAAACTTGTAGAGGCGGTGAGGGAGTGTTGAGGCGTTCTTCTAATTAAGAAGCTAGGGGAGTTTTTAGTGTAATAAACATATTATTTTTTTTTTTAATTTTTATTAGCTGAGAAAATATATTTTCTCGTGGTTGTGTTTGTGCTTATTAATTGTTAAAATTGTGTTGATCTTGTGCCTAATTTTATTCACTTTTGTTAATTTATTTAAAATGCTTTTGCTAATTGCTATTTGGTTATTAAGGAAACACTGTGGGTGTGCGTCTGTATGTGTGTGTGAATGTGTCTATATGCTAGGCCTATAGTTTTCTTTAATGCATATTTTTATAATATATTTATTTATTTAATAGTTTAGCTGTACATTATGAAGAGACACTCGTTAAATTTTTGACTGAAAATATTTCAAAATATTTTCTCAAAAACTGTGCACGACTATTGCAATTGTAATTGTTGTTTTTCTTTCTTTTTTATTTATTATTATTGTATATAATACTTTTGCGTGTTTTTTCGAAAGCATAAAACAAAAGACAAAGAAAAAAGGTAAAGAAATTACTCCCAAAAATGTTGACGATATGTTTTCGTTATTTGTTGTTCTTGTTCTTGTGCATTAGCGTTGGTTAGTGTGCGTGTGTGTGGGTGTGTGAGTATGTGAGAGTTATTTACTCCATATCGTTGAGCCTTATGGCTTCCTGTATCCGCTTGAGTTTCTTCTGCTCCTGCGCCTTCATCGCCTTCTCCCGCATCTGTTTGCGCAACTTTCGCATCTCGGCGAACTTTCTCTGAGCCTCGGGCGTCAGCTTGGCAATGCGGTCGGCATATGCCCGACGCTTCTCTTCAAGATTGTCAGCGACACGGGCGTTCTCAATCTTGTTGAACTCCTCGAACTTCTCCTTTTGAGCCTCGGCCTTGGCAGCTGCTGCTGCCTTCTCGGCTTCTTCCTTTCGTTTGCGCTCCTCTTCGGCGCTCTTCATTTCCTCCTCCAGTTGGCGATTGCGCGCCTTTTCCTCCTCCCGCAGCTCCTGACGCACTCGCTCCTCCTCTTCGGCCAGTTTGCGTTCCTCTTCCTTGCGTTGGGCAATCTCTCTGTCGCGTTGGCGCTGCTGTTCCTCACGTCGCGCATTCTCCTCGTGGAGGCGACTGAGTTCACGCTGCTCGAAGCGACGCGCTTCCTCCAGACGCTCCAGTTCCAGACGTTTCTCTTCCTCCTCCTGCTCGCGACGTATTTGCTCCTGTCGCCGACGTTCCTGCTCCTCTAGCAGCTCCTGTGCGGCCTTCTCCTCCCGTCGCTTTGCCTCGTGCTCTTCCTGCAGTCGACGCTCCTGCTCTGACTTGGCCTCCTGTATTCTCTTCTCGTGCTCCTCGCGTTGACGCTTCTCCTCGGCTAAACGTTTCTCATGGTAGAGTCGATTGGCCTCCTCCTGTGCCTCCTTTTGCTTGCGCAGCTGCTCTTCACGTTCCCGTCGTGCTTCCTCCTCGCGTTCCCGCTGCTTTTGCAATCGCTGCAGTCGCAGTCGCTCTCCCTCATCATCTGCAACACGTTTACGCTCCTCCTCCTCATGTTTCTGTTTCAACTGCTGCAATTCGCGTTCCTTTGCCTCCTTGCGTTGTTGCTTCTGTTGTTTCTCCAGTTGCTCTCGCTGTTCCTGCTCCTGCTTTTGCTGCTCCTCTAGTGCCCGTTGACGCAGTGCCTCCGGTTCGCTTTGTGGTTCATGTTGCTGTGGTGTTTCCACTTCTTGATGATGTTCCTGTTGTTGTTGTCGCTGCTGATCCTCCATTTGCTTGCGTTTGCCTTTCTCCTCTTGCATCTTACGGCGTCTTTCCATTTTCTCCTGTCGCAGACGCTGCTGCCGTTCGCGTCTCTTCTGTTGCCTGCGTCGTTCCCTCATCCGCTGACGCTCCAACTTGCGATCGTAGGCGGTCATCTGTTGCTGTGTCGTTGGCGTGCCTGGCTGGCCAGCAGCTGTGGATGCCACCTCATTGCTGATAACCATTGCAGACGGTGCTGGAGTTGTGCTCACACGTGGACGCTTGCGAGGACGCTGTTGCTGCTGCTGTGGATAGTTGACCTCGTTGTGGAGCGTCGGTTGCTGCTGCTGCTGCTGGCGATTGCGTTGTTGATTGCGACGGTTGCCGGGACCTCGCTTGCGGGCGGGAATAATCATCTCCTCAGCACTGCCCTCGGCCTTGACACGGCGATGATATCTGCAAGCAAGCAAGAGCCATTAATAACAGTTCATAATTCACAGGTGCTGTTTTTGAGTGACGCTGTTAATGTTCATGTTAACAAACATCTGTTAAAAAATTTATTACATTTTTCTAAACATTGCTGATCCTTTATTGGCTAAAATACGCTGTTAAAGTGACGCTGTTCATGGTACTGTTAACAGATTACTGCTGTTTAGAATGCAGGCTATATAATTGTAAATCTACCAAACATTCTTATCACTAAGTCAACTCTGTTATTTTAATTAATTTAAACCCTTCTACACTTTCTGTTTTTGACCTAAAAACTGCAAATATTCTAAAATTAATTATTTTTAATAATTATTCTTTAATATTTTCATTTTCATTTCAGGTGGAATCTGTAAATTTAGCTCTGGAGATACTTGATGAGTATGATCTGCGTGGTCATAAAATTCGCGTGCAGCGCGCGCAGTTTCAAATGCGGGGCGAATACAATCCCGCATTGAAACCCAAGCGGAAGAAGAAGGACAAGGAAAAGTTGCAGAAAATTAAAGAAAAGTGAGTATTATCTGTATTTCTTCTATTACATTTAATAAAATATAATTATAATTTGCAGATTATTTGATTGGCGACCCGATAAAATGCGCGGAGAACGCTCGAAGAATGAGAAAACGGTTATCATTAAAAATCTCTTTACGCCGGAGCTGTTTGAAAAGGAGGTGGAGCTCATCTTGGAGTATCAGAACAATTTGCGCGAGGAGTGCGGAAAATGCGGCATAGTGCGCAAAGTGGTTATCTATGATGTGAGTGAAAATAAAGATAATAATTTATAAGATTTGTAATTAAAATATACTATTTGTAGCGTCATCCTGAAGGCATAGCCCAGGTGAACATGTCCACGCCAGAGGAAGCCGATGTGGTCATACAAATGATGCAGGGTCGTTATTTTGGACAGCGTCAACTTAGCGCTGAGCACTGGGATGGCAAAACTAAATACAAGTAAGCAACAATTGTAAAATTTCCCATTTAAGAAACCTAAAATTTTTAATTTGCTCTGCAGAATTGATGAATCAGCCACTGAGGCTCAGGAGCGACTGTCTAAATGGGATGAGTATCTGGCAGCTGAGGATGCAGCCAAGCAGGAGGCAGAGGAAGCGGAGGATGCAGGGGAGACTAAAGAGCTGCCTAGCAATAGTCCTCCGCCATCTGAAGTTATGGCCTAAGGTGCGTTATTTATTTATACAATTTAATTTACAACTAATATTCGATTTTCTCTTGTAGTTTGTTTTGTTTGTAGTTTTCTGTGCGTACCTGCGATCCTTGCCACGTCGATCGATGACCTCCAGTACAACCTCATTGGCCAGCGAATTGGGATAGGTGACATTCCAACGATTGTAGATCTTATAACGATTCGCCTCACTCACTTTTGGCATCTTGTGCTGGCAAATGAACCTCAATTTGTCCGGACAGGAGCGAGCGGACCAACGATATTTCAAATTTGGATCGTAGACAGCGCAATTGTTTTCCAATGGCTTGCTGTTGGAGATAAGTTGCACATAGCTAAAATTGTTGCTTTCACATTAAACGACATCCTCCAATAAACAAACAAACAAAATTCAAGCAATTTCTGTATAAATACGTACGTCGGATCCATTTGACTGAAGGCATTGTAGGTCAAGTTGCGACTGCTGATGCTCCATTGCCAGAATTTGTTGTGATGATCGTAAGTAGCGCCAATCCAAATGGGGTCGTGTTCTATCAATGAAAAAATACATTTTTTATTTAGATTTTCATAAATTTTTAAAATTTCTAATTTTGCTTGTGATTGCAAATTTGATTCATAAGTTTTGATAGTAAACCTCAACTTCAATCATAGCAATTAAATAGAAATATTGGAAAATAACTTTCAAATGAGTTATCTTTTGATTTTGAAATATAGATTCAAATTATAATGAAATTGAGTTATCTTTTGATTTTGAGATATAAAGATCCAAATTATTATGATATACTTAATTTCATAATTTTTTTAATTTATGTAATGAAAGATAACTTATTTTTTAATTATTTGAAACACAATATTCTGAAGTTCATTAATTTCCTCAGTTGAACTTTAAGTTCCTTTTATAAAAACAGGTTTCATTAATTTTTAAGTATATTTAATTATTTTTTATATATTAAATACAGTTATTAGATGCATCTATTTTCTTAGTTCAAGTTTTAACTTACCGCCGGCAAGCATATCCTGGCGCTGCAGGAATGTTTTCAGCTTGCGATCTGCATACTTTGTCGGCTCGGCCAAATTGGCGTTCTTGTCCTTGCAGAAGAAGTGCGCCTCCAGCCAGCTGCTGCGCTGTGACACCAGCGAGTAGCAATCGGTGCCCACACGTTGAAATTGCGGCGGACACATGGCATACATGCGACGATTGTGCGGCTTTGTGGCACCACCCTCCGTCTGTGGTGAGGGGGCGGCGGAATTTGCAAAGCTGACACCAGCGCTGGCAACGCTTGAATGCATCTGTGCCTGGCTTGTGTGTGCCACTAAAATGGAGTATGGGTGTAGAATGAGTGTATGATATTATTAGCTGCCAACAGCAGAGTACAACGCGGCGTATGCGCAATTTACTCACATAAACCTAAGGTAATTACTAGGCAGCGCAACATCATTTGGCTGCGGTTGCTGCTCATGTTGCACGCTTGATGTGATTCCTTGTTGCAACTACTCAACTTCTTGTTGCTCTTGTTGTTGTTTCTTGTTCTTGTTATTAGTGGGGATTCAATTTGTTTTGCTCGCTCGCTTGGCAGCTTTTTACATAGCTGTGGAAAGTGCTGAAGTGCTGAAAGAAAAAAGTGCAAGATAAATGTTAAGCATTTGTTATTCTCTTTCTCTGTGAACTTTTATATCTTCAGAATAATATAATATGTTTTTTAAAACCACTAACAAGTGTTTCCACTGATAAATGAGTAGAATTTAAGCTAACGAACAATTCTTGAAAAGATTTCTTTGATTTATTAACACTTCATTAATAAACAAATTTAACACTCGTTTAACCAGGCAAAAAGCATTACCAACAAACCAACAAACAACAACAACATTATCTGTGTGCTTATGCTTGAAATTCCTCTTAGCACTTTCATAAATTAGCTAAATACTGTTGCAGTTATTGTTTTTGTTACTCCATTCTATTTGCAATTTGTTGATTTATTTGGTTGTGTAATAATTTACCTTGGCCCATTGGGTGTGTTTGCATGGCAAATATTCTGGTTTAAATTGTGCAAATTATGGCAGCTGCTTCTAAGCCAAAATAAGCTCTTAATTATACACTTATAAGGCGTTGGCCATAAATGTATGAGACTAAGCGAAAGCTTTGTTAATTTATTTGTCACCATAAGACATTTATTTATTTTTGTTTAAGCATTTAAAAGCAGTCTCTTTGTGTCTTTAATAGCACATTTATTGCATGTCATAATAACACTAGCTGCTTGTGGCAAATAAATTAATTTTAATTCAGCTAATGAAAACAGTTGTTGTAAATAGTAATTTAACAACACTTAATTAAGAAATTTAAAGTAGCAGTTGCAATACTTAAGTGAAGTGCAGCTCACAAATGTAGTATTTTTAATTGCACTTAAACAGAGTAAAAAACCTGTTTTCGGGAGGTACAAATTTAACCATATCTATGAAATTTAATGAGCTTTAACTTTTCAATATGTTAAGACAATTGAATTGAATTGAAGCAGCTGAAACTTTTAAAAGCAGATTAGTTTTTTGGTTTAAAGATATTAAATAAACAATTAATTAAATTAAATTAAATACCAATCATGTGTTATTCCTCTATTTATACAACAATTTTCTCATAATGGTACTTGTTTTTTAGATCATAAATAATAGAATTTGGGCATGACAATTATATTTTCCAAAGGCATTTTTTCCTTTTTATTTATATTCAAGATCTTTTACAGACAGTGCAACATTCAGTTGATACCTAAATATACTTACAATAACACCTTATTTATAAGTAAAATATATCAATTATTAAATCCACAAATTGACTTCCTCTGGCGCTGTCTGTATTCATATCGTAGTCGCTCCCAAATTCCTTGACACATGCGCAACAGACGCTGATCGAGTTTCGAGCAGGCCAATTGATATTGGCCACGTATTAGGTGCTTAGCTTGGCGCAATTGACCACGTTGAATGAGGGAAATGCTGTAAAAGAGCTTGCAGCGAGCCTGCAATAGGGGATTCCCCAATCTCAGACCAATTGACAACTGCTGAAGTGAAATCTGGCCCGCTGTCTCAGCGCAGCCTTCAAATTGGTCACCCAACGCTGAATAGCCGCCACCCAAAGTGGACAGCCAGCACATTAATTGCTCCAATTGAATGTGCTCCCAGATGGTCTTGGCCATCATTTGGGCCCACTTATAGTCAATGCTATGCTGTGTCGGCGGTTGCAAAGTTAGCCACAACAATTGAACTCCGTGCTCATGTTGCAGCCAATTGTGGAGCACCTTCTGTTGCAACACTTCACGCAGCAAGTAGTTGCCACTAACGGCATCCAGTTGCAAGAGCAGTCGATGCACAAGATTAGCCTCCTCTCCAGCTGATTCCACTTGGATAGGACGGTTATAGTAATGCCGTCGTTTCCAATAATCGATGACGCACACAATTAATGTCATACTGTGCCCAGCGAGGAGTCTCAGTCAAGGTCCAGCTATTTACAATCCTCAGAAATATCTGTTGCCAAATGAAATGTTTGTTGCATACTTTTGGGCGGCGACCAAAATTTCAATGCGATTTGTCTTCGTTTTGCCAGGAAATTCGTTTTAATTTAAAAAGGCTTTCTAAAAAGCTTACTAAGCCTACAGCCTATAAATTTTAGTTGTATTTTATACTTTAGCTACAAATCTTTATAGAGTTGACAGTCGCAAAAAGAGATAGAGTCAATAAAAGCTTTAAAAATATAAACTTATTGCTTTGTAATATTTATAAATGTTTCAAAAGTAGTTCAAAGTCATTATCATATTATTTGCAGTTTTATAAAGCTAATTTATCATAGCTATTTACAAAAATGTAAACAATAAACAAAGGAAAATAGGGAAATGCAAAACTGCATTGTAAATACAGATAATCTTGATTGGGCTCAGGGACAGGCTTTAAAGTTAATAGAAAACTTACACAGAATACTAACACGGAAGTTTAAATAGATAAATAGAAAATTTACAAATATTGATAAAGAGGATGATGATTAATTTACAGGAAATTGTTGATATGGTCAACCTTATAAATAGCTGATGACCAAATAAATTTTTAAATATACTTTAATCAACATTAGATATAAATAAATATATATTTTAAACAAATTTGCTTTCTATATAATTGTGTGTTAATTATTGAGTTTCTTGTTTAATATATAACAATAAATTTTCAGATTGTATTTGAGGTATTATATTTGCTTATTAAAAGTTATAGAAAACCTCAAGAAAAGGGCTAACAAAGGTCACAGTAAACACGATCCCTATCATAATAATAGTTTTAATTTGCACATTATTTCAAATGGACAACTATAATATTTTAGCTTCCGTCTGTCGTCGTTTCTCTGTCTCTGACTGTCGATCTCTCTTGTTCTCTCTCGCTTTTGGTGTCACATAATTGAGCTATTTTAGCTTGCGGCTAACCCAAAGTCAAAGCCATTGGCATCTGTCGCTGCCGTTGGACATTTCCACAACGCAGAGCGATAAACGTGCAACGTCGCATCAAATCATATATAATTTGAAGTTGTTTTGTACAAAATACATATGAATATAATTCATGCCTCTGCATGGCAAACACACAAATTAAAAGTGCCGCCAATCCTCAGATCTGACTTGCCTCCAAGTCGCAGATCTCACTTTATAGATCTCTCACTTTCAGTCGTTCTCTCTCTCTCTCTCTCTCTCTATCTGTCGCTCTCGACACGCATAGGACTGGCTTGACGACTTTGGCAGACACTGTGACTGTTGTTGTTGCTATTGTTGTTGCTGTGCCTAGTGGCAACTTTGAGGCACACAGCTGAGCCAAAGTCGATGACAAAATTCCACAACGATGACGACTGAGACGCCAGCAGCGTCTCTCAACTGAGTTGACATTGACAATGGGACTCTGTCTCAGACTCAGTCTCAGTTTGCTGTTGTAATTGTTGTCTGTCCATCAGTCTGTCTAACTGTCTGTTGTTTTTTTTGCCTAGGCCTTCAAGGCGCTGCATATTACGTCTTGACATGTGTTTGAATAGCCAATAAGTAGAAGCCAGGGAGCCAGGCAGGCAACCAGTCAACACAAACACCCACAATGTGCTCATGAATACACTCATAAAACTGTTGTTGTTGTTGTTGCTCCACAAGTGGGCGACTGATTTGACTGATTTATGACCGCCTTTGAATGCAGTTCGAAGTGGGAGACAACATTCAAATAGCATTCGATGACAATTTACAGCGAGATAAGTATCTAACTTTGAGTATCTGTCTGTCTCTCTCTCTGACCTTGATCTTGAACTTGCTGGGCGTGTCTGGATTTGTTGGTTTATTACAGCATCGCTTCAAATATCAGAGCATCCAATCAGACATGCAACTGCGATGAAATCACATTGGTTTATTTGTTAGTCCCAACGAAAATGTGTTTTTAATTTGATTTTTCGACAAAATTCAACAAGTTCCGGAGAAAAATCGTTAAAAAACAGAACACAGTAAACGACAAAAACTGACACGAATGAAATCAATCAACGGACCGCAAAGGCTTAAAAAACACACATTTTATGAATGAGATTTTTTAAGCGATAGAAGAACAGATACCCTGAATAAGCTTTGAATAATATCTCATATAAGGTATACTCAAATTTTAAGAGAAATAAAAATATATTGGATGTAGATGCAGCATATCCACTTTAGCCTTCAATTCAACATTACAGGGTATACAAATAAGTATTGTGTTTCAGTATTTATGCTCCTAATTCTCCTTTTTTTAACAACCCAACTTGGAATTTTATTTGTATTCCCTATGAGAACGCAAAAAACTTATTTTTTGAGAAATTAACCAATCTGTTTTTATTTTTTATGTGTTGATAAATGAACTGTGGGCGTGTTTGTACTGAAACTAAAGAGTTAGTTATGTTATTTTCGAGAATTTGAATAAACCTTGAAAGAGGCTTAAAATTTATGCGAAAATTATGAAACAGACAAAATTCGTGGAATTCATAAGTATGTTGTTCATCATTTATAACTTTAAAAGATGATATATTAATTAATGAAAGATGATATATGTTTGAAAATGAATTTACAAATTACATTAAGATATTTATTTAAATATAAACATAATTTGCAGACATCATTCAGTCAGCACTCAACAAAATTAGGAAGCTCGTTGAGTGGTTTTTTTTTCATATAGCCTTAATTGAGATAACCACCCACACATTAGTTCACTCAGTCAGCCAGTCAGCCAGTCAATCAATCAATCAGTCGGGCAATCAATTGAAAGCGAAAAGTTGAATGTTCGCAGCAGCATCTTCTGGTCTTAACCTCTTGAAGCGGGTTCAATGTGAACAGCTGCCTCATAAATCTTCAAAATAAAATATTCTCTTCGTTGATTTGTTTATTTTTGTTTTTTAATATATTGTTTCTCTAATCTGGCAAACCGGTTGGAGTATCTGACAAATTGTCGACATTATTCTAACAACTTTTCAGCCAAGCACACTAAATTAAAACCAAAACAAATCAAAATAAACCTTTAAAAACCAATCTTAAGTTAAAACTTATTTGGCATGCGTTGCTTCCCATCAATTCGGCTAAAAGTTAACCCGTTGTTTATTTGGAATCGTTAATTAAGTTGCAGTCTGCTAATTACATTTCATATAATTAACATATATTCCGGAAAGCAATTTAACACAACATCAAAAAGTTAAATTTAAAATCAATTTCCAGTTTACGGTTTAAATTTCATAAATATTCGTTTTATCAGTAGCTACAATACGAGTATATTTATAATTATTTCTGTTTTTGTTAATTTGTTTTTATTTCTCTTTTTCTTGTTTGTTATCGTAGTGTTTCCCGCTCTCAATTAATTTATGTGCATTTTATTGATTTTATGCGTTGCGTATATATCATAATTGAAAACAAACTGTAATTTCGCTTAAATATTAGATTTTGAGGTGGCAAAAAAATTCAATAAGAGTTACGCTAGAAAATAAATCACATTTTTAAACAGACTGAACCATGCCTTCTATATATATTTTTATGTTATTATTAATGTGGTCATAAAAAAAATGTTTACAATAAAATAAATAACGTAGCTACCGTTTTTAATTTTATCTTTTCGCGTTCTGTCCCTTTTTCTATTTGTAGTATTTTTAATAATTAAATTTGATGTGAAAAATTAACATATATTATAATTCATAGAATTAAATCTCTGGTATCTCAGACTTTTTTGTTCTATTTTTTGAAGCGCAGTTGTCAGCAAAACCTTTAGAGATTTGTGAATCAAATCTGTGTATACCCTGTAAGTGTGCCAAAGCGTTTTGTGAAACTGCATCTCATTGAATTGGATTTGTTTTCAGTTCACTTCGTTTCAAAATCGTGGCATAATTCAAGCACCACTTACGGCTGCAACTTGGTAAGCCAATCACCTTTCCGGCGTTGAGCTCTGCTCCAGGGTTCGGTCGAGCTGAAAAACAGTTTTCATTTCATTTTTTTTGGGCACCTCTTAACGCATTTTCACAGACAAAAGGACAGACAGGCAGACGGACAGACAGACAGACAGACGTACAGACGTACAGACAGACAGAGCACAGCTGCAATGCTTTCTTTCTTTGGCTTGTCTATGATAACTTTAGCCGGCTCTGCAGTTGCTCTTGGTCCTTTGCTCTACCTGCAACTGCTGCAATCAGCTAAAGAAATGACTGTGGCATGGCACGTAGTATCCATCCCATCCTTAGTTGGCTAAAGCGCATCTGATATGCCGTTTGGCGATGGCAGCTGCGTTTCCTTTCTTTCTTCCTTCTTCTTTTTTTTTGCTGCTTCGTTCTCTTTATCAATGCGAGGTAATCTCATTGCCCCCAGAGCTACGTCATGGCTGTGACTCTTGACTGTTTCGGTTTCAGTATCAGTCTGCAGTTGCCTTCAATATTACTTATATCATAGCATAAGGGCAATGTTCTGCTTAGTCTTTCACACAGTGGACAAAAAAGCATCAGGAAAGTGAAAGTCATTTTCCTAATGCTCTGCATTCAATTTGCTGTTACGGTATCTGTAGCTGACACGACATTGTCTAAAGATGCCAAACTCCTTTGACAGTTGAGCATTTGCAACGATAGTAAAACGCAATCAGATCTCAGTGCGGCCCTCGGGTCGTATGCGCAATATCACGCATACGCAGCGAGCATTGAAACCATGAGGCTGCACTTTTAATTGAATTCAAGCGAATTGAAAGTTTTTAGCCAGCTGAATGTTGCTGGTGCGCAAGTTTTAAATTAATTTCCAGTTGAGTTTTGCAAAAAGTTGTTTAATGAGTTTAGTCGATGAATTTTAACAATGAATTGCTTTTCTCTACCCCTTTCTCTCTTTTTCTCTTTCCCTCTCGGTTTATCTATAAATTGCTCTTTTGTGGTGCAGCCAATAAAAGTTATACTCTATGTCCGTGATAAATGAGGTATGCCAATCAGTTGTGCCAGTTGTCCGTTTTAATTCGAATAATCGACTCATCTATTTGAGAGCCCAACCCATTTTCTGGGAACTTTGGAATTTGGCACTTAAAAATCCACGCTTGTTTTGGGTCATTCAATGCATGCATCATCGCCTTTCTCAGTTATCAATCACATCCGCTCCACAAAAACTACCTGCCCCCAGTAGTTTCAAGTCCTATCTCAAACTATGACATAATTTCGACTCAATATCAGCTGCATCAATCACATTAGGCCTGACTTTGACTCAAAACACGTACTCAGCACCCAAGTATACGCTGTGAATGACTGTTGTCCCCCTTTTCCACCCACAACCCTCTATCTTTCTATAAGCAGTTTTATGCATTTTAAATTTGTCAACTCGACGTCATCGACCAAATAAATTTGCGTATATAGCGCAGGCGCCAGCGATGTCTATAGCACGTACAAATATGACACTCGAACTACAACTACAGAAACTACAAATAACAAATAACAATAACAGACAACCAATATGTGTGAGTAGAGCAACAGTTTTGCTCTCAAGTGATGTCATACATTTGAATTTATGCCGAACCGTCGCCCCAGCCTCTTTAATCTCCATTCGTTCAGTCGCCCGCTGATGTAAATTTTTAAAGCAAATGCCACGATCTTCGCTTCAATTATGGTTTCAGTTTCAGCATCAATTTGTATACCCTCTAGCCATAAGTCTAATAAAATGATGTTAATAAAATTGCGCAAATTTTTCGAATCAGAGGGAAAAGAACGAATGAGATGATAACTACTTTGTCTTTATAAAAGTTTTAGTTTACTTTTAAAAACAAGCGCTGTATTTTGGTAAGATTTCTGCCTTAGTATAATATAATTTTAAATAAAAGCTTTAATTAAAATTCAATGATAATTTATAATAATAAGTAAAACAACTTTCTTCAGCGCTTACAATTAATTTTTTTAAGGGACTTGTTTCATAATAACTATAAATATTTTAATTAAAATTTCTATAAAATAATTTTCACTACAATCCAACAATAATCCTGAGAAATTTTAAAAAATCCATTTAATTTATATTATATATTAATATATATTGATAAATTAATAGATAAACTCTCCATTGTACAAATTGAAATTTAATCTAATAATATATACAGAAATACAAGTATCAAGTGTCTGTTCAGTGTAGGTCATCTCTTAGTCATCTACTCCTTACTAGAGCATTTTTATTTTATTTTTTTCCAGCTATTTCCCAGTCATTTTATGTTTTATGAATTTTCTGTTTGCATTGACATCAAAATGTCATTTAAATTGTGTTTTTTGTTTTCTTTTGCTAAAATATTTTCGATTAATTATTTGCCAAGCTTGAGAAGAAGAGAAAACTGTTTTTAATTTATGCCAAATATTTGCGCAAATTAATGTCAGGCAAACACGCAAATTTTGGTGAGTGTGACCGCACAAAGTTTGCTTTCATAATTTGGGCCTGCTAGGAAAATTGCTTGGACGGTGGGAGGAGGAAAACCATTTGGAAAGTGGACAAGCCATTGTTGTGTTTCTTGTTGTCTTCTCTCTGTTGTTGGGTCAACAATATTTTTGGCGCGTGTCTCTGACTCAGTTGACACTTCTCATGTCGACCCCTGATCCTTTGCCCCTGCCTCAAACTGGATAATTTGTGTTAGCTGCAGTATCTTTCTGACCCCGTTGCCAACAACTCTTTAGATTGTAGGTGGACACACACACATTCCGCATCCTGTGGCAGCCTGCTTCATGTTCCCATTGTTGCTGTTCGTTGTTCATGTCAACAATAAATCAAAAGTTTTATCTTGTGTGAGTGTGTGAGTGTGTTTTGTATCCCAAAGATCCAAACAGCAAATGGGTAGACATATTACATGCGTCAAGCCATGAAATCATTTGCAGCCTCAACAATTTTGTTTGCCTTTCTTTTCAGCCACTTCCATTGTGTACAAAATTCTTGTAGGAGCACTCGCAATCATAATGAAGGATACTTTTGCCGAGCAGGATCCCAGCTCAATCATGTCGCCAAATTGTTTGCCAACATGTTGAAAATCCGCTTGGCAGACGCCAAAGCAAACACAAACATTTTTCAGTTTGATTTCCATTTGCATTTCAGTGCTATTTTTCCGGCATGAAAATTATTTCCGTTTAGCCGTAATTTATAGTCCTGCCTGCAACAACAGCAACAGCAGCTGCCACGCGTTGTGGCTGCCACATTTGTTGACTTAACGGCTATGCAAAGTCTGCGCCAATTTATTGACCAACTGGCATATGTATGTATGAGTGTATGAGTGTAGGGGCTTATGTGAGTGTGTGTGTGTGGGTGTGGCTGATTAATAAGTGGACAGTTCTTTGGCCCATTTTTGGCATTCGTTCAGCTTTATTTTGTAAATTCAAATCTCAAATGTCAAGGCGAACATCAAATTGGTTGCGCCTCACAAATCAAATCAAACAAATTAAATTCAAAATTCTAAATCTCAAACTAAATCTAAATCCAAATCCAAAGGCAATCAAAATGCCGCTTCAAGCGACGAATTTGGTATGACAGCAACTTGACTTGACAGCAAATTGCATGCAAATTTGCAGTCTTAAAAGTATTTTTCCAACAATAATAAACGGTGACTAATACACTTCATTTTGTAGTTAAACTCTGGTGTGTGTCCAACTCAACTGAATCATCGATATTTTTGTGGCCCATCATCATCATCATCATCAGCTGTGAGTTGGTAGTTTGGGACAGTTTCGAGTACTCGTAGTGCAATTCACTTTATTCAATTCGTTGCAAGTACTTTGCATATTTGCATGTAATTTCATAAAAGCATCGATTGTATAAATATTTGATAAGTATTCAATTGTCTCAATATTTGTGTTGCATTCAACAAATTGTTGTGGCTATCGTTGTTTGAAATTTAATGCCACAGTGGTAGAATTGACAATTATTACGCATACGCCACGTGCACCGCATAACAGCCAACAATAAATGCAAATTGTCATATGAATGTGAATGAATATTGAATTGATTGCTACATACCCTGCAAGCCAATAAAATCATGTCAATGGGTTATGACTCGTAACAGGTGTCAAGCGACCAAGTAAACGAATAAATGGAAATGAATTTTCGATAATATGACTTGTGTTATCAATTGAAATCAGTTGTCTTAATATAAACGCTTTTATCGTTTGATTTATCGTTTTAAAAAATTTTTAATTGACTGATAAATATATATTTCAAACTTTATTTTAAGTATAAAATTCTAATAAGTGAAAATCCAGTAGATTTAATGAAAATATGAGAATTTATAAATATACCTTTGAATTTATAAATTTTAAAAATTAAATTGACCATTCTTCTTGCAGGATATCTTTCAATTACTCTTCCCATTTTATTTTTATTTTTCCTCCATTTTGGTTATCGCTAACCGGATACCTTGTGCTTGGTTATTGTAATGGTTGTGGTTGAGGTTGTTGTGGTTTTTTCGATATGGAAATGCAATTTTTGTCACCCAATGCAGACGGAGAGTGACGCTTAAAAATTGCACGTGACGATAGTGTTAAAAATAAACATAAATAAAAGTGGAACTGCGGCTGAGAAGGCAAAAGCTGGCAATAATAAATATAAATAAGTGCAAATGAAAATGGAAAACGGAAAAACTGAAAGGCGAAAAGCGAAAGATGAAAACGTAAACGTAAATCGCCGACTGGGACAACAAGCTAAATGTGTGCGGTAAATATTGACTGGGATAGAGACCAGACCAGAAAACGATGCAAGATGCGGATTCTAAGAGGCGAAGAGGAAATAACTTGGCTTATAACGAATCAAATTGCATTAGGAAAATGCTTGGTAACGAAAGGATTGAAATTATGCAAATGCATTTGCAACGAGGAAATCTTTGAGCTCATGAATGTTGCCTTTTAATTTGATGAAATTGAGTTCAATTCATTGCAGAAGATATTGACAAAGGCAGTTACTGTTTATTTATTTTGATCTGATCTCAGGTTTAAATTTAATTAATTTTAATTTTATTTAAAAAATCATTTTCTTACCTATTAAATTGACTTCTCTGTTGTTGAGCTGATGTTACGAGAACTGGAATAAATAAAATAACATAAAATAAATATAATTAAATAAGAATAAAACTTAAATTGTAGTATTTATATTTAGTAGTTTTTCAACTTCAAGTGCAC
This sequence comes from Drosophila phalerata, assembly GCA_951394115.2. Classification (NCBI taxonomy): domain Eukaryota; kingdom Metazoa; phylum Arthropoda; class Insecta; order Diptera; family Drosophilidae; genus Drosophila; species Drosophila phalerata. The sequence continues at coordinate 33,278,844 of OX596004.2, read as the reverse complement.
AACTTTTCGCTCAGTGTATGCTGTAATAAGTAGGCTCATTACAAACGTCAATTACTACAATTCGAATTGGGAAAACAAGCGTTAACTGACACATTGAAAACTGCACGACTTTCTGCAAGCTGATCGCTTAATGGTTAACGACAATTGTCATCAATAACAACAAAATGTTTAACTAATAGTATGAAATTGCGTAATAAATGCTGCCGCCAATCAACAACCCGCTGAGCTCTTGACCAGCTGAGTTGGCCAACCACAATAAAGGCTGTAACCACAGTAGCCATGTCCAATTGTCCAACACAAAATCGCACACACTGTCAAGCCGTCGAATTGTGTAAAATGACAACAACACTTAAATAATAATAATAATAATAGTTATTGTAAATTGTCAACAGCAATGTGTTAAGTAAACATTTATATTTGTTGAAACTTGAACTCTACAAGTTGATGTTAACATTTGAGTATCATCAGCGCTAATTTAAAGCAATATTTTCATTTTCAATTGTTTAATAAAGACAAAAGTTTGAAAACTTTAAGCTGTTTGCCAAACTAATAAATGAAATGCTTCCTCAACTATAAGTATATAGTTGTATCTACTTATATGTACATAAGTATCTCAGTTCGAGTGCATTTAAGCTGCTTAAGGATTGTTCTAGCTGTTGTTTTTCTTTCTCAACATTTGCTAAAAATAGCTGACAAACTTTGCTGCACAGTGCATCAAAAATATAAGATGTTCTTTGGATAACGAGACTATCATTAGATTAAAAAAAAAAACAGTGCTTCAATAATAAAATTCATTAAAATATCTTTTAATTTTATATGACTATAACATTTAAAATATGCAGCTGCTGTCTTAGTTTTAGAAACTAAACAAATCTCATGAAATTTGCACAATAGATGTTAGTTTATTGTATTTTATAAGTTCTCTGCAATATTATCTTTTTTCTAACAATTTCTCCAGTAGGTGAACACTACTTTTAGCTCGCACAGTGCAACATTTGTGGTTTATTTGTTTTTGCGTCTTTTCGTGCCACTATTCAAGGCATTTGCACTTTGAAAGTTTTTATGTTGCAACATCTCTAACAAAGTTTTCCTCAACTTGCCACACCACACCAGACATTTTGAATGTTTAAGTTTCCTTTTATGCAAATCGAATATTGGCAGGGAAAACTTTGTCACATTTATGGAGCAGACAGACACAACATTGTTGGAATCAGAGTCTTCATTAAGTGCCCAAATATGTGGTACTATGCCACGCCCTATTCAAGTGGCACAGGTGGCAACGCCCACAATTTTGATTAGTTTTAATTGCCTGAAATTGGGTGTGCTCCTATTTTTATTCTTTTGTTTCTTTATTCGGCATGCTAATTGAAATTTCTAACCACCAAAAAGAAAGAAAAAATTTCTAATATAAAATTGAATAATTTATCAATTGTGTAGCGTTTTATTAACTATTTTACTTTTGTTTTATACATATGCAAAATGGCAATTAAAACGTGGACATCGCAAAATTAAACGAATTTTCAAAGAATGGGCAAATATATACTGAGGGGGGATGGGAGTGGCTAGATGAACTGTCAGACTTGGGAGCACATTTATTAATTCAATTCGCTTGGCAGCCACAAAACGAAATATGAATAAAATAAAAAGAAATAGAAAAAAAATACAGCGAAGCAGAGCAAAATATTCGATTGAAATTTAAATTCAAATCAACTTTGCAAGCTGGCGGCAAATTTATGCAGAAATATTTCCGATTCTCAAAGAATGACAGCCAGAAATACGGAACCAAATGTTCTGAACAGAATGCAAAATTTGTGCTAAAAACCTTTCTAAGCATAATTACGAAATACACTTGCATCGGCAAAAAGGGAGTTTACAAAGAAAAAAGCCACAATCTGGGACATTTAAGGTTAAATAGAGGAGAGGTAAAAAAAAAAAAACAGAGAAGAACAACAATAACAGTGTGGGATATTTTGGGGTCGTATCAATAAATGGAATCGACAAACAAATACAAGAATACCCATTAAAGAAACAACAATGTGGGAAATTTAAGGTTGACATATCCCATATTTCATATACATATACTACCATATCGTATAACAAATAAACAAACATAAAAGAAGAAACGTGACAATAACAAGGAACGCCAAATAGGCTGAAGATGCTAAAGAGGAAGCGTAGAACCGGCAGCAAAGACAAACAAACAAATAAAAAGCAACTAAAACAACAGCGAGAAAATTGCAGACGCAAATTATAAAAGAAATTTCAGAAGCTTTTTGAGTAAGGGATAACGTTGGAAGAGGGGAGAATCTGAGGGAGGGGGGGGGAAGGGGGTAGTGTCCACGTCAAAGTCAGTGACAACTTCGAGTGGCTGCCATTCAGCTGCATTCGCTCCAAGTCCGTCTGTGCGTCTGTCCGTCTGTCCGCGTGTGTGTGTTGGATGCCTCTTTGCAAATTGGACTTTGTATTATTCACTTGTTGTTTTCGTTTTTTTTGTTTCTTGCTGTTGTTTCTGTTTTTGGCCACATTTTGCACACACACACACACACACACACTCGGTTATGACATTAACAAATTGCAAGCATTGCATTTTCATTTGCTGCCTTCAATAGACCAAAATGGATTTATGTGTGCCTCTTCCAAGTGTTCGCTTGGAATAAAAAGCCAAAAATTTATGTATCCGAAATGTCTAAGTGATTTACAGTTATTGCACATAAGAATTAAAAACACGGAAATAAAGAAACTGCATTATGCATTTTAAAGCTGTAAATATTTTCTTAGTGTGATGCATACAATCAATATGTAAAAGTTTCATATAAGCTGCTAAATTTAATATTTGACAATTCAAAGAAAACCAATATCAAAATGAAAATCGGTTAAGCTTTGATTATGATTTTTTTTTTTTTTTTTTTTTTTTTTTTTTTTTTTTTTTTTTTTTTTTTTACGTTGGCTTTATTTATTGAATCTTCTCCAAGGGAGACTTACAATAAGTTTATCAAATCTTATATTTAACGCTTAACTAACAGTCATGTTGACTTAATATGAACTACGGTGCCCCAAGTGTTTATTGCTGGGCTGGAAGGTCGTTTCGCTGAAGACGGGTTCGACTGCAAACCCGAGTTAATTGCCGAGCAAGTGGATTGGGGTGCAGGGATAACTTAATGTTGTAGCTCGCCTTTTGTCGTGCTATCTCATCTTTAACGTATATAACGTTCAAATCTCTATGAATGTTGTCGTTTCGAACATACCACGGTGCCCCAGTGATAGTCCTCAAGATTTTCGATTGTACTCGCTGGATGATATCAATATTGCTACTGCACGCGTTTCCCCATAGCTGCGAGCCGTAGGTCCACACTGGTTTTATGGTGGAATTGTAGAGTAGGACCTTGTAGTCCAAGCTGAGAGGAGATCGGTGGTTTAAAAGCCAATAAAGTTTATTGGCTTTCAGTTTAATCTGCGTTTTCTTTGCTTCAATGTGACGACGCCAGGTGAGCCGCCTATCAAGGTGAACGCCAAGGTACGTTACTTCTTTGGCTTGTGGAAGTTGCCTATTAGAGAGTGTTAACGGAGGACATGTTTGCATGTTGAGGGTAAACGTGATGTGTTTACATTTTTGGTTATTTACTTTAATACGCCAGTCGGCTAACCATTTCTCTACTACCGCCAAATGTTCAGCTAGACGTGCTGTTGCCTGAATGGGGCATCTGGAGCGACTGAGGATTGCGGTATCGTCTGCAAATGTGGATGTTGTTAGCCGCTCATTTATCGGGATGTCCGCTGTGTATATTACGTATAGTGTTGGTCCCAGAACACTTCCCTGAGGAACTCCAGCTTCTATAATGTGATCGTTAGATGTAGTAGTGTTGCATCTAACTGCGAAGACTCTATTGTAGAGGTACGACTCGAGTAGCTTATGAGTGTACACCGGAAGCGTTGTTTTGATTTTGTGCATGAGGCCATCAAGCCACACTCGATCGAAAGCCTGGGAGACGTCGAGGAATATTGCACTGCAGTATTCCCGATGTTCGTATGCTGTACGTATTTCTGATGTTATTCGGTTGACTTGCTCGATAGTTCCATGCTTTTCTCTGAAGCCAAATTGATGTGTTGGGATTGCATTGCGTGTTATCAGATGAGGAATTATGCGCGTCAGTAGGCATTTTTCAAAAAGCTTGGACAAGCACGGTAGTAGACTAATTGGTCTATAAGATGATGGTATTGTATGATCTTTTCCAGGTTTGGGTATCATTATAATGACCGACTTCTTCCATTTTTTTGGGAAGTAGCCAAGTGTTGTAATCGCGTTGAAAAGCTTACAGATGAGGGAAATAGCACAGTTTGGAAGTTCAATGATCATTTTTTGAGTTATTTGATCACAGCCTGGAGCTTTTTTTGGTTTCATCTGTTCTTTTATGACTTTTCCAATTTCGTTCGCACGGAACTGAGGTGGTTCAGACTCGCCTGGATTATGAGGTGCGCAGGAAGAAAGTACGAATGAATTTGTTGCGGGATTTGGTTGGAATACATTACGTAGGTGAGTGGCAAATGTGTTGGCTCTGTCTATGTCGCTACGGGCCCAGCAGCCTGAAGAGTTTCTTATAGGCGTTACCGTTTCGATCGGCGCACTTAGCGTTGGGTGAGCCCTCCACAAAGGATGCTTGGTACTGGTTGGTGACAATTGCTCTATGTAGCGGCGTTGGGCATCTGTTTCTTCTTGCTTTAGAGCTTTGCTGAGTCTGCGCGAAGCATCTTTAAAGCGTTGTTTGGTAGATGGCGACCGGTGGGACTGCCATTCACGTCGCAATCGTCGCTTTTCCAGAACAAGTTGTTCTATTTGAAGATTAGTTTTGCGTTGTTTGGTCTGCACATGCGCATGTTGTGGAGTAGAGATTTTAGCTGCTTCTACAAGTACAGATTCTAATAAATCAGCGGAGCAGTCGATGTCCGCTTCAATGTTGAATTGCGGGGTAAGATCGAGGTGAGTGCTTACGTATTTCTTGTACTTGAGCCAGTTGGTTCTGTGTGTTGTAAGTCTATTAGGATATTCCATATATACCGGGGATTGGAGTAGATTTAATAACACGGGGGAGTGGTCGGATGACAGATCCGAAAGTGCTTCGGCGCTTATTAGATTGCGTGGGATGTTTTTTGTCACAGCAAAATCTATTAAGTCTGGTTGTTTGTTAGGGTCTGCTGGCCAGTATGTAGGACTACCCGGGGAAACATAATTGAGTTTGTTGCTTGGTTTTATGATTGCATTGTATAACTGCCTTCCCTTAGTGGTCACAAGGCGAGAGCCCCAGTGCGGGTGTTTCGCATTGTAGTCTCCTGCTGCTAAGAATCGCTGTCCCAGTGAGTTGTAGAATTGCATGAATTGATCTTCAGAGATTGTAAAACGGGGAGGACAGTATACAGCGGCAATAGTAAGATTATTGATGTCCGATTGTACAGTTATGGATGTGGCTTGTAGATAGTTTTTCGCGTACCTTTTGTGGAATTGATGTTTGATACGGTTTCTTATTAGAATACCGGTTCCACCGTGTGCTTTTCCGTCCGGATGATCAGTGCCGTAGAATATATAGCCGTGAATTTGGAAATTATATTTGTTAGTGAGATGCGTCTCAGAAAGCAGCATTACATCAATGTGTTTGTCGTTTAGGAATTGAGTAAGTTCAAGTTTATGCCGTGAAACACCGTTGGCGTTCCACAGAGATATTCGTAGAGGCGTCATTGATTATTTTGATTGTTGAGATGCGAGCATCTGTATCAAGGTGTTTTGATTTTGCATAAGGTTTTGCATAGTTGATCTCATAAACGACATGAATTCCATCATACTTTGTTGTAGGGTGAAAATCATTGCTTCAATAGAGTTTTGTGACTGCTGCAAGGGCTGCTGAGCATTAACCATACTCAAATCTTCTTGGATTACACTAGAAGGTGCTGCTGAGGGAGATGGTTTTTGCAAGCCAGATTTTAAAGCACTAGCGAAAGAAATGCCGTTGATAGTGTTTGCGGGACCAAGTGAGGACCTGGCTGCTTTGGCGAAAAAGACGTCGGGTGTAGTTTGGGATGCTATAACTGCAGCTGGCAGGTGCTGATGACGCGTTGTTGGTACTCGTCGGATACGGTTTTTTAGTTCCTTGTACACTGGACAGCCTCTGTAGTTCGCTGTGTGATTTCCACCGCAGTTGCCGCACTTTTTTGTATTAGGGTCATCTTTGTTGACTGAGCAGGAGTCTGGGCCATGGGAGTCTCCACAAGCCACACATACCGGACGCAACATGCAATACGACCTGGTATGCCCATATTCCTGGCAGTTCGAGCATTGAACTGGGCCGTTCCGTTTGTGTGGTTCCTCAACAGTGATCCGGCGATGCAACAGGAGCTGTATCTTGTAGATCGGGTGCACTTCATTTTTCTTTGGAGCTTTACTGTCTGGCTCCAGCTCAACTTTGAAGAGAGGTTGCGGTATTTTATTTTTGTTTATTATATTTGTGACTCTCTTAGCGAGAAAGCCCTTTTCTTTTAACGCACTTGAGATCTCGGAAGGGGGGACATCCGGTTCAATACCTTTAAGTACCACCTGCAGGCCTTTGCTGCTTTTTAGTTGGTAAGTGTAGAAGCTTTTTTTAGCTTCATTTAGATAACGGGAGATTTTACGGAAATGCTCCTCGTCTTTTGTTTGGAGCTTTATTTCGTGAATATTCCCTTTTATTAGAGGAATGACATGAAAGTTGTTGTTTCCAATGAGATCAACAATCTTGTTCACCAGTGCGTTGGATATCTTCTCCCTAATGTATATAGGTGGGGGCTTAGGTTTCTTTGGTCCATGTCCAGCTTCGGTAGGTTGTTCGTTGACAGTATCAGCCAGCGGCGCAAACCTATTGTTGGTGTTTATTGGGTCCCCAGCAGTTTGGTTTAAGTCACCGCGGTTTATTTTTGTTTTATTTCCCAGTATTTTTTGTGGGCTTAGTTTTCGCTTGGGTACTATTTGAAAGTAGCGATCCATTCCGGTCTGCCTAGCCGGAACCGTTGGTTTTGACGCTGCGCTTGCATTCGAAGATTGTGCTTGGTCAGCAGAAGATGGTACGACGACTGTTGACACAGTTAAAGTTGTTGTTGCTGTAGCGTCAGCTGCAGTGGCTTGTGAGGGCAAATTTGGTGGTGAAAGAGGTTTATGCGGGGAGACGATCGGCATTGGAGAGGCACACTCTTCGCTCCAGCTTTTTGGAGTTGTAGTTGGTAAATTCGGAGAGCAAGAACGCGCTCTCGTATCTTCTGCGGCTAAGAGGTTCTGCTTTGATTTTTCGGTTATTTGTGCTGTTGTGTCGGAGACATAGCTAAAGTAAGCGTTATTTTTGGCCAAAGAGAGTCGTCGCTCGTCTTGCTCGCGCTGACGGTGGGCACGGGTATCGTAGTGACTCATCGTAGTTAGCACTTGTTCAATACAAATTCTATTTGATTTGTTTATAGATTATAGAATAGTTTTATTATATTCGCAAAACTAGTTTAGTGGGCGCGCACATCGCACTAGGGGGCTCTTGGCCTAAATTAAAGATTTTTACCGCACGTGGGTACTATTTAGATTAAGATTATTACGATTATTACGGAGCGCTTTATAGAAACACGTCTGCACGGTCCGAAGGTTATTTGATAACGTGATTATGATGTTATTTGATTTTTTACAGAAAAATGAAAGGAAAAATTTGAAAAATATAAAATTTTTCTAAATGAAGAAAATTCAAATGCAGAACGAATTTAAATGCCAAACATGATAAAAATGACATTCTGTTTCAAAATCGGTTCAGTTTTGACAAAGTTATGAAAGTTTGAAGTTGGTCGCACCCTTGACCTAGCAACTTTTCAAGTCAAAATTTTTGTCAGATTTGCCATGATTTATTACAGAAAAATGAAAGGTCTCAGAATCAAGTTTAAAGTGTTGTTTTATACTAATTATGATATAAGGAGTTGATTAAAAGTGAAAACTTGAGATTTAAAATTTTGAATTTTTGAAATTTCAAAGGGGGGACCCTTACCATCAAAACCAGATTTTAGCAAAAAATAATTTTTTTTAAGAAATCAATAAAATTTAAAAGCAGAATGAATTAAGAGACCAAATCATGATCAAAATGGCATTCCGCTTGAAAATCGGTTCAGTTTTGACAAAGTTATGAAAGTTTGAAGTTGGTCGCACCCTTGACCAAACAACTTTACAAGTCAAAATTTTTGTCAGATTTGCCATGATTTTTTACAGAAAAATGAAAGGTCTCAGAATCAAGTTTAAAGTGTTGTTTTATACTAATTATGATATTAGGAGTTGATTAAAAGTGAAAACTTAAGATTTAAAATTTTGAATTTTGGAAATTTCAAAGGGGGGACCCTTACCATTAAAACCAAATTTTTGCAAAAAATAATTTTTTTAATAAATCAAGAAAATTTGAATGCAGAATGAATTAAGAGACCAAATCATGATCAAAATGGCATTCCGCTTGAAAATCAGTTTAGTTTTTACAAAGTTATGAAAGTTTAAAGTTTTTGATAAAGTGTCTACACAGAAAAAAAAATCCATTCTAAAAATTAAGTTTAAAAAACTTGATTTTAGCTTGAATTTTTTAAGTATGTATTCAGGATATAATTTCTAAATTAAGACAATACGTAGATAAAATGGCCACGATATTAAAAAATCGGCATTAAAAATGTAAAAGAAGCCCATATTATTTAATCTAACTGAAAATAAATATTACAGAGCCATTAAAATGAAAATATTGTTGAGAAAAATCGGGCTTGATTTAAGAATTTCATACTTGTTTTATGAGAATCCGGGATTACCGTACTTCTGACACCGCTCGGATTAATTTTAGCCCGGAATCCCGGATTTTTTTTTTCTGTGTAGGGGTAGGTATGGAAAAATATGACAAAATATGACCCTTAGCATTGACAGTCAAAATCTAGTTCTGGTGGAAAAATATCGAATTAAAAATGAGCTTTTTAGTTAGACAAGGCATTGGAATTCGGGCAATAATGTCTGATTTGGACACGTTCTTTATAGTTGCAGCACCTGTCTGAGAATCTCCGTTGGACAAAAGAACTGACAGCTCTGTAGAATTACAAGTCAATTGGAAATGGCTTGTGGCAACTTTGGTATTAGGCTGTCATGGGTAAAGCCAAATGCATTGACCTGCCCTTCTCCAGGTTGCAAGTTATACAGATCGTGCCACACAGTTCTAAGCTAAGTGGCAGGCCAACTGCGTGGGCCTAACGGTTACAGAGACAGAGACAAAGAGAGAGAGAAAGAGAGAGGCAGCCAGAGAGACAAGCCAATTGAGTACGAGTATCTTAATAGATTTATCTGCCGAGATGCAGGGTAACTGGGAACAGGGAACGGGGAACAGGGAACTGGCAACTGGAACTGGAACAATTTGTTGTGGCAATTTGCACCAGTTTGCAGTTGTGCGGCATCTTCGACAGCAACTGCCGGCAACGATTTCCAGAGTAATCTGCCGCTCAATCAATTTGCAGCAGGTTTGTTTAGCTGACGTTGTCGTTGTTCGCATTAGAGAGAGGAGAGTGGTAGAGTGAGAGGGAGTATCAAACTGTCTGGCTGATTTGAGCTGCCAGCTTATCGAATTAATCGTTTGAATTAGCCTGTTCTGCTTTTTGAGACAGCTCAATTTCTGTGTGGCTGCAACATAAATTGTGGCAATTACCATGTTTACCAGCTCAAGAGACAAACAACAAACAACATGCAACATGCAACTCATGCTGCCAACTTGCGCATCTTGTTAATTATGAATCAAATTTATGCAACAATGGGTGCAGTAGTCTACAACAAATGCACAGAGAGAGAGAGAGAGAGAGAGAGAGATAAAAAGAGACATCTACAACATTTGCATAAAGCAAAATGATTTAATTTTTATCACAGATACGCCTGGAGGGGCATTTGTTGCAGTTGCAGATGCAGTTGCAGTTGCGCCTGCGTCGAGCATTGTCGGGAACAGATTGAGTCTTAAATGTTGTTGATTTGAGTTACGATAACAGACAACATAAATGTCAGTTGCACACGCCCACAACACACGATCAAAGCGCAGGGTGGGGGTTACGGGAGGGGGTGGGGGTGGGGGAAGTAGGAGAGGGGGTTGGGGGCTCTGGCAATTTGTTCAATTGCGGCAGCCTCTTGGGCGTCACTAATGCGAATCTCGCATCTTGCCGTCTGCATCTAAAATACTTTGCGGTTGTTACACTCTTCTCTTCTCTTCTCCACTCTTCTCTCCTCTTCTCTCCCCTCCTCTCCCTTGCCCCTACTCTATGCACCGTTCGCTTGCCGTTGGCGCTGCTGGAGTTCAATTGACACAGTAACCTCGTCGCTTTTTTTATGCCTCATGAATGATTACCGCCTCCAGTTTGTACAGCAATAACAAGTAAAATAACTACAATAACAACAGCAACAGCAACAATAACAACGGCAACTATGGAACGTGTATGATGCATTGCACTGTCTGTTCCGTCTGTCTCCCCTCCTCTACTCCTCCAATCCTCACCTTCCCTCATCTGTCTGTCTGTGACTCTGCTTTGAATGCCTCTTGAGAAAATTTGTCATTAGCCACAATACTCGCACATTCTCCTAACAGCTATGGAATTAACAAGCTGTCTTGTTTGTTTATAGACCCCCTAAAACTGTAGGGTATCATTAATGTGCCTTTAAGTTTGATAGTTAAATTGAGATAGCCAAAAGTTTGCTGATAGTTTTTTATAAAATTACTTTAATAAAAAAGCCATTATTATGTAAATTTTATACAAAATCCTGTAAAGTTACGTTCTTTGATTTATCTAAAAATTTCATCTTTTAATTTCAATATTAAAATTTTTATTTATAATTTCAATATTAAAATTTAAATTTTTAATTTCTATATTTTATTTTTAATGCCCAAATTTTAAGTAAATATTTACTGCCTTATTTATATATAAATCTTATTTTGCATAGAATTTAAATGAGTTCCTTTTGAATTCAAAACTCGTCTCTTTAAAAAATGTATTTACTCTAGAAGGGTATTTTGACTTCGTTTAGATTTGTTTTGTGATTGAAAAATTGATTCAGCTACAAATATTTGCATAACTCATTAAGAGCGTAACGTAACGTAAGCGTTAACGTTAGCATAAAAACGTAGACGAATACGTAAGTAAATTAAGTTCATTATGCGTGTTTCACTGTGTGTGTGCGTGTGTGTGTGTGTGTGTGTGTGTGTGTGTGTGTGTCCAAGGCAGACAGTTTTGTAGTTTGGTTGTGCGATCGTCAAGCGAAAATATTTTAATTAGTTTTTGGGCGGCGGATGGAGGCGCCTCCAATCGGTGGCTAATTGTTGGCATTGACTCAACAAGCGAAACGAGCGTCCCTCGTGTTCAGCATTATGGAAAGATTATGCAAACATGTTAAGAGGTTAAGCAAACTACACAACAGCTCACAACACTGGTTGGAAGTGGGGGAAATTGCAATGCAAATGGAAAATCCAACTAGAATATGCTAAGCATTTTAGATGGGAAAAGTTGTGGCAACAGCAGACTACTGAACAAATTTGGAAAATAGGGAGATAAATCTTAAATAAAACAAGTAGGAAATCTTATGTTGAATTTCCGACCATACAAAATCTGTTGTTGAATTTGAATATAATTAATCATGAAAACAACTTTAACTAACGTTTTTTCTTAATTTTTTATTTTATATATTTTTCATAAATTTATTTTAATTTAAATAAAAAAATGCATTATTAGAAAGCTTTGAAAATACTGTCAAATATATTTGAAAACATTGTCAAATCTGTTATCGACTGTCATTTAACATTTCCTATAATAATGAATCTCACAGTGAATCCCTATGCTGAGGTGTTGGGTCAAGTTGTGGACCACATGCTGGCTGAAAGGGACGCAGAGGTGGCAAGTCAATTGGTGCGTCATAAGCTGGTCATGTTGATGCACACCAGTGAGTAACTGCAGCCAGTTCTGAAATCATTTGCTCTGCAATATATTTTCCAATATTTTCCTTCTTCGCAGACGTGACTGAGATTGCAATGAGCATCTCGAATGCCGCGAGTCATGCAGGTCGAACTGTGCCCTGTTATTTTGATGTGGAACGAACATTTCGATTGCTTGGAATACGTGCCAAGGATTTGGAGACTCTGCGTAATGCCAATCCCCAGGTGAAGCCGGACATAACGAATATCTTGGCAGTGGAGTTGCGCGATGAGGATATCCATAAGAGTCCTCAGCTGGATATCAATCAACAGCGTGGCATGCGGAGTGGTCATCATATACCCAAATATCTGCCACCTTATCCCAGTCTGCACACCTACAGGAACACCATGATGGACATATTCACCGACAGGAACTACATCTCGGAGCGGGAACGTCTTGCACAGCATCATCTCAATACCCAGAGAGCCATCAATGGATTCTATTTGCGAACAGAGCCAACTACTTCGCTATTTACTGAATCTGAAGATGTCACGGATTATATGGGTAAATTTTTAAAAGGTTCCTATATCTATATTCCTATATCTGTACTAACTTATTTTCGAACTTATAGTGCTCACTTTGAACATACCCAAGAAACCTGCCTATCTAGAAGCGTTAATGCCACGTGATGAGGTCTTTGATGTGGATATTTATGAATTTAAGGAGTCACCAAATAAAAATGGTAGTACGTTAGTTAATTCTTCTCATTCCTTAAACATCCTTAAACTCTTTATCTTTTACTATTCCAGCGCTTAGTAATGCCTACCTCAGAGAGCCACAAATCGAGAGTCCTAGTTCAAGTGATTATTTTGAGGAAGAAGATGGCTTAAATTTGGACAAGCATGCAGATCAGGAAGAAGTTGATTATAGTTTTGAAGATCAAGAAGATCAGCAGGAAGTTTATTATAATTATGAAGAGCAAGAAGATCAGCAGGAAGATGATTATGATTTTGAAGAGCAAGAAGATCAGGAGCAAGTTGACTTTAATTCTGAAGAGCAAGAAGATCAGGAGCAAGTTGATTTTAATTCTGAAGACCAAGAAGATCAGCAGGAAGGTGATTATGATTTTGAAGAGCAAGAAGATCAGGAAGAAGGTGATAATAATTTAGAAAAGCAAGACGATCACCAGGAAGCGGATTATAATTTGGAAGAGCAAGAAAATCAGCAGGAAGTGGATTTTAATTTAGAAGAGCAAGAAGATCAGCAGGACGATGATGTTAATTTCGAAGAGCAAGAAGATCAGCAGGATGATGATGTTAATTTTGAAGAGCAAGAAGATCAGCCGGAAATGGATTATAATTTAGAAGAGCAAGAAGATCAGAAAGAAGGTGACTTAAATGTAAATGAGCAAGAAGAACGGGAGGAAAATGATTTTAATTTAAATGAGCAAGTTCAGGAGGATGTTAATTTAAATTCGAATGAGCAAATAGATAAGGAAAACTACAATTTAAATATGTTGCCAATGCCCACACTTGATGATGATGATGATGAATGGGAAAGCGATGAAAAAGTTAATGTTGGGGATGAGTTAATGCTGGATGGTTAAGGACTCGTTAAATAAATAATAATAATTATATTTTTATTTATAATCTTATGATAATTTAATAAACTTAAGTTATACAACATCAAGACTTGAAGTCCTAATTAGTTGCATATGCTCCCCGAGATCTTTATTGCTCGTATAGTTTAAAAAATGTTGTATTAATTTTAATGTATTAAAATAAATAAACATATCAAATAAAAATTAGCTTTTTTTATAGTAATGAAAAATTATTCAAATGCAAGTTTATTCACCTTGTGTATGTTGAAGCTTGTAAAAAAGTAGACTAAATGATTGGAAAAATGAAATTAACAGTTGGAATCTTTGACAATCTCGTCTATTGTATCTTTTAGGGAGTATACAATTCGTGTCCAGCTGATTTCAATTAATTGCAAAGAGTCCTGCAACCAAATATGCAATGCGAGCAATTTAATTTATTTCAATTACATTTCATTAAAAACTGACACACGTTCTCGAGGGGATTTGACGTGTTCTCGTCTCTCCTCTTTTCTCTCGTCTCTCTGCTTGACACCTCAACCCGAGATACAGTCCAAAAACAAATGAGGCAAAGAGGTGAAAGGGTGCTAAAGTTCAAAGTGCCACAACGTGGCACTGCAACTCCTGTTGGCTCCCGATGTTGCCCCTGATGCTGCCTGCTGATGCTAACGGTAACGATTCCAGAGTATTAAATAACTTTGTAATTTAATTAACTTTGACGTCGACGTCGTCGTCGTCTTCGTCGTGGTTGTTGTTGTCGTCGCGCCGCTTAACTTTGATTAACGTTTTGCAATTTTTCAACAAGTTTCACTTGAACTTCTCTCACGTAGCCTGTGATCCCAGGTGAAGTGTGCGGGAGGGACATCTAAAGGAAAGGATAAGGATGTTTTTTAACTGAAAGAGTTCGGATTACACGCGACTTTTGCAAGTGTCTTTCGCTTGGTTGCAGTTATTTGTGTCTTTCAAGTTATTTGATCCAAAGTATTTGCGATTCGAGACAACTTTCAGACTTCAACAGACTTGAAAGTTTTTTCAGGGATTTAACTATAACATCTGCGCAAAAAGTGCGGATTAAATAATTATTTACTTTAACTTGACTTGCGAAATTCAATTATAGAACTAATTAAAATCACAACTAAGGATTGTCTAATTTTGCTGCTTGCAACAACACTTGCCACAAGCTTTTTATTATGGTTTTGCCAACTTTTGTTTGTCTTTTTGCCAAATGGATTTCAACATTTCCGTTGATTATTTGATTTGGCAACAGCTGAAAGCATTTCACACACAATATGACTTTGATGCGCGATTTGTGGGCAGAAGGGGGAGAAGTGGGGGCATGTTGCAACTGCAGCTGCCGGGCGCCGCCTGTTTAGCTTGCAACATTAAAATGCAAAACATAAACAATGAGAAATTGAGGAATTGAATACAATGTGCACATGGGTAATAAAGGCTGGAAAACATTAAAAGCCAAAGTCGAAGCCAATTTCGAAAAAAAAAAGTATTCTCAAATAGAAATGTGCAATAATTACGCCAATGAAAGGCCAACAACAAACAAATTCGAAAATTGTTTAGACACACAAATGCACTTTTTTTTTGTTGTTCCAATTTCAAAAATGATTATTTAACTTTTTATATGGCTTGTGCCTGTTTCGTTTGTCATTTTAACCCATTTAACCCATGTTCGCCTGCCGCAAAAATGGCAGCGGCCACAGTTTTTTGTTTATTTGCGGTCAACGCAGATAAATTTGAAAATTATGGCACAGTTTTGATTTCTTGTTTCGTTTTCGTTTTCGTTTTCTTTTTATTATTATTTTTATGTTTTGCTGGCCAGCACGGCCAGTGGGCGTGGCTGTGGTTGGGGGAGGTGTCCATAAAAGCTGAATTTGTAGTTTCAATTATTTAATTTAGTTGATTTTTTTTAGGCACGAAACGCATAAAAAACACACAGATAAAACGACGGAAGTGAAAACGTGCAACAACATAAAATGTATGCTAAAAAATATATATATACAAAAAAAATAATAACAAAATGAAGGAGCAGGGTGTACAGCAAGATTAGATACTCTGTAATTGACATTTTTAATTTACTATCATTATAATTGTGAAAAACTAATCAAATCACTTATTAAATCAACTTAAAATATTTATTATATTATTATTATATATTATTATATTTTTTCAAGTTAATGTATAGTTAGTAAATAAATCATAAATCTAATAAATTTCTTCCAAGTTCTACAATTGTTTTAAAATCAATCGAAACTCGTTTCTGAAGTTTGAATTGCATTGAAATGTGTTTAATATGTTTCGCAGTGTGCCAAAAACTCGATTTTGTCATAAACTTTACATTTTCATTTCAGCTCACACACACAAACACACACACGCACACTTACACACACTCACTCAGTGACATGGGTGTATGTGTTATCTTGTTTGTTTGTGACCCGCTTGGCCAAACAAAAGTCAATTTTTCATAAATCTTTTTTCGCCCTTCGTTGCGTTGCCCTTTATCACAGTGAGCTCCCCCAATATCAAACCCATACATACAACACCCCACTGTGATCCCTCTGGTGTATGCTTGCCATTTTTACGGTTGCATTTTAACCTTTTTCTCTTGAAATACACTTTAAATTTAACGCTCTGTTGTGTGGCTATAAAAATGCTGGTTGCTCATACGCCCCGTTGTTGTCTGTACCCCAAATGATACAAATTGCTGGCTCGTTATAATTATGACGTCGTTTTTACTGTTGTCAAGGGGCAGACAGAACAACAACAACAACTACAGACTGAACATGCCACAACATTTGTTGTCGGATGTAAAGAAAAGTCTCTAAGCAAATCAATTCAAGTTCATGCTTCTTTCAATGGCTTAAGAATTGTGGCGCGTGTGTGAATTTTCTTTTCTTTTTTTTTTTTAAATTTTATTTTTCTTTTTCTTTACTTTGCTTTGCTTTTGGCATTGCATTACTTTACTTTCCTTTGCTTTCGTTTTGGGCCTGCTTTTGTTGGCTTTAGGCACACGTTGACTTTGTTTTTGAATGGAAATGAAAATGGGAATGGAAATGGAAATGGAATTGAGAATGCCATCCCAAAGTTGCTTCAGCTGTTTGTTGCCTTTTGCTTTATTTGATTTTTATTTTGTTTGTTGGTTTTGTTTGGCCTTTTTGTCGTCTTTGCTCTTGCAGCTCTCTTCAAGCTGCCTCATGTTATTTATGTGCATGTCTTTTATTATTTTGTATGCCTTTTAACACACACACACACACACACACAGAAGAATCAAGTGAAAGAAGCAACAGCAACAGCAGCGAATCCAGCAGAAAAACGCTTTCGCAAATCGCTCGTCAGACACGCGCGTGTTTAGCATAAGAATTCGCCATCGACTTTCTGCCTTTCGCCTTTTGGGAATTATAAATTTTTAGACCTGTCTCCCTACAGATGAACCGAAATACAAGCTTACTTAACTAATGAAACGGCTGTAGTAAAACTCTTTCGCATGCAATTCGCAATCTGAAGTATGAAAATGAAATGAAACTGAACACTTTG
The DNA here is from genome assembly GCA_951394115.2 of Drosophila phalerata. Taxonomy (NCBI): domain Eukaryota; kingdom Metazoa; phylum Arthropoda; class Insecta; order Diptera; family Drosophilidae; genus Drosophila; species Drosophila phalerata. Next base: position 33,261,761 of record OX596004.2, on the reverse strand, counting down.
TTTTCGAAACTGAACTTTACTATACTTAAAATCGTTAAATACATAAATAAATAAATAAACATAAAATAAATCGAATTAAATTGACTGTGAAATCGATGCTTCTGTCAATAAGTTATTGAACTTTGCTGACGATATTTATGTACGGAATTGAATTGCAAATAAAACGTCACACACTTTTAACATTTTTATATATTTTTTGCTAAATTATAACGCATTCAAAAATGATTTGAATTGACAGCTCAACTGACAGTTCACATCAATTCATTGTTTATTTGTGTTACCAAAGTTAACGTGTAATCAAAACATGCACAGACTGTACAACATAACTGATAAGTCATGTCAATCAGATCTATATATTTATCATGTGAAAATTGTTGAATCGAAAAATTATATTAAAACTTAATTTAATTTGGTTAAATTCAAGTTGAAGAAGCTTAGATCGTTTAATTGTTATTTATCTTCTTTTTTTTTTTTTGGTGAAATTTTAGCGAATGTGTTTTCAAGCACACAATAGTTAATATAACTAACTAGCCCAATTCCGTTCCCTGTTGAGTTTTGTCCCTACAACTGTTCATTTGTACGTGTTATTCGCACATTTTGGTGTTGCTTTATGGCTGCCTTTATTATGCAGTCCCGACCCAGACCCAGACCCAGACCCAAATCTGACAGACCTCGCCCCTCCTACGTTTCGTTGCCCCTTTTGCTGTTCCCTACTGTATCAACATCCTTCTAGTCAAGTTTATTTCTCTAGTTATGCATGTGTATCAAATGTTTGTGCGTGTTTAAGTGTGTGTTTCCTTTATATTTATATGTTTATATGTGTGTGTGTTGGCATCGTTTGTTACTCGATATTATGGCAGCTATATAAAAGTACATTTACTGTATATGTGTACATATATAGTATAGATGATAGGTATTTTTAGCATCGCTTGTGCGTTTTACGTGCGTAACGTGTTAAAATTAACACGAGGCGCCACAAACAGCTGCCACATTGCGCATACGCCCTGTGTGCGGTGTTGTATCTATCAGTGTACGTGTGTGTGTGCGTGTGTGTTCTGCTTGATTAAATTGATTGAATTTGATTGCTGTCTGAGCCTGTTGCCTGCCTTTGCGTCCTTGCAACGCTGCGTTGCAAATTTCAATGGCAACTGCAAAAGCAATTAGTTACACGCTCAAAGTGGCCAACATGGCTCTTAGCGGTATCTCAGAGAGAGATAGAGAGAGAGAGAGAGTGTGTGTACCTCACCTGTGTGTTGCATCCTCCCGTTGTGCTCAACAGTTAGGCAAATTTGCATAAGTCGACACACAGGCGGCAACTTCCACGAAAATGCAACGCAATTGAATTAATGAGTTGCCTGAGAAGAACTCTGAGTGCATAAGGAAAAGACAAGACGAGGGAAAGAGCACGAGTATTCAAAGAAAATGTTTTGAATACCTAATGTCTTTATAATGCGAAAGCGTGCAGATTCCGATTTAGTTGGCAATTCAGTTGCAGTTGCAGTTGCACTTGCATTTACTTTGCATCTCAAAGTAACAACAAAACTTGAGCTTGAGATTGAGATTGAGATTGACAATTACAATGCCACTTGGAGGATCGGCAAAGATGACTCCCAACTCGTCTCCAATTCAATGTCTGGGCACGATGAGTGTAATCCGAACATTCGCTTCCGTCAGCGGCTTGTCTCATTAGCTGCATTCTGAGAGGTTTGTTATCTTTTGTCAAAAGCAAACACAATGGCAAACGCTAACAATAATAAATACATTTATTATCATTATCATGATGATGATGATGAGGTTTGCTTATGTTGCATTAAACGGAGCTGAGCTTCACTTGTTGTTCTGTCCGAGTTTCGCATTTCATAATCATAACAAGTGCAACAACAACAGCAACAACAACTGCATTTTGCCCCACTGAAGCTGCCCATTTGCGTCAAGCAGTCCGGAACAATGCCAAACTCAAAGTCGTGGCAAGAAAGTCAGCAAAGTCAGTCAACTAGTCGAGTCTAGTGAGACAGCCTTGAATAGAACAAAAGAATGTTGCATATTCTAAGCGGCACAAGCATTATAAATTAAAAAAAAACAAGCGGGAAAGGCTATAGTCGAGATCCCGACTATATAATACCCGTTACTTACTTAAATATATTGAAAAGTACTTTAAAGAAAATACTTGTTTTGCTCTGAAAACTTTAATTCGCCATAACTGTCGTTCTACATGTCCGATCTTGATGCGATTTAGTGGGATAATAGATAATGCTAATAGATAACGGTAATAATCACAAAAAACGTATTATCTTAAAAACTGTGGGTGTGGTGGTTTTTCGCGATTTGCGGGGGCGGAGGGGGGCGTGGCTTAAATTTGAAACAAACTTGATCTGCGTGGGGTATATAGAAGTCTTTTAGTGAAAGTTTGGTATCTCTATCTCTTATGGTCTCTGAGATCCTTTTGTTCATACAGACAGACAGACGGACAGACGGACATGGCTATATCGACTCGGCTATTGATGCTGATCAAGAATATATATACTTTATAGAGTCGGAGATGCCTCCTTCTCCCTGTTACATACATTCCAACGAACACAATATACCCTTATACTTATTTTTTATAAGTAACGGGTATAAAAACGAGCAGCTAACTAAAAAGAGAGATAGAAAGAGTTGACTAAAATATACTGAATATAAGCTTTTCTATTGTTATAACAATTATTTAATCAAATAAAATCTTTTAAATGTCCCTAGACTTTATTTTATTCATTTATTTTTTGTTTAAAAATTATATATATATATATTTTTTTCATTAAAAATCTTATTTTAATGAGAGTAAAACAGAATCCCAATATTAATTACTAACTATAAATTTTAGTCGAATTCGAGAAACTTTAGAGATACTAGACTTTAACTCTCTTTCTCATCTGTCGACTTTCTCAGCTGAGTATTAAATTAAAAACGCTTTTAAACATTTATATTTTTTCCGAGTATTTGCCCAAAACTCTTGTTCCTTCTCCTTAAAACTCTGCTAACCACTTATTCGCTGTAAACTCTCTATAGTTTTATCTCTAAGGTCTCACTTACGACACTTCTCGTTCTTGTCTCTCCCCAAGTTTTCGTCTGTTTATTGTGTAAACGTTGTGTAAAATCTCATATACCTTTTCAGCTGCAGGGCATAATAGTGCATAATCTTAATGTGAAAGCAGCTGAAGGAAGCTGGCAACAAGAAACAAGGACAGCGCATGCGCAACTTAAACTTAAACTTAAACATGAGGAAGCAGTGTTGCCGCTGCTGTTGTTGCATCTCTAATGCCCCCTGATAAGCATCTTGCCACAGCAGAGGCAGCAGCAGCATCTCGAATTGTCTAGCTCGAAGGTGGGCAAATGCTACTCCACTTGAAAATTGCAACATTTCAACGTGGATTTCCTGCAGTTTATTGTTGTGTTGTGCTGTGTGTTGGCGTTTACTTTCTGGAGTGTCTTCCCCTGGAAAGGGGACGAGGAGGGTGGAAGCGGAGTGCACACAAATCAGGCGCTGATCTATGTGGCAAGCATTGAAGTAGGTTGCTCCTAATGTGCTGTGACGCTATCTCTCTGCTTATCTACAGTCGCTGTCATAATACGAATTCTCTCTGTCTATCTCTGTCTCTCTCTCTGTCTCTCTCCCCTCTCTTCTCCCCTTGCAAATGCTGCTCTAATCAATTTCAAATGGCAGTCGCTGTTGTGAGTCGTGTGCCGCTTTCAGCTAATCAGCATTTGGCAATCTTTTTGAAAATATTTTTCCATATGGCCAACGCTTCATTTTATGGAGATTAGACGCAACAGCAACAACAACCACAACAACAACAACGTGAACTGTCAGCAACAGCAAACAAACGAAACGTTTAGCTCAAAAGTTGCAGCAACATGTTGCTGGCAATAAATTGCCAATTGGCATAAATAAATAAAAGAAAATGGAGATTGAAAGTAATAGCAACATCTCTGTTTTATAAGTGAATTGTAGGAATAAAAAAATAATAAAATGGTAAATGGTTAGGAAATGCAATTAATTTTTGCTTCAACCCTAATTAAAAGGTCAAATGGTGCATAAAAAGACAATGTTAATGTTATGAGAGTTGTTATTAAATCTGAAATCTGAAAATATTCAAGTTTTTCCAAAAAATTTAAAGACCATCTAGTGAACAAAATTTATATGTTGAATTAATTTAGAGGTCAAGCAATGACAAAAAGATTTAAAAAGAAATGTACGAAAACTAGAACTGCAATATTTTCTTTTCAATATATAATAAACAATTCTAATTTATTATAATATACTACAGTGAATATATAGAAAATAAGAGAAGAAAGAAAGACTATGGCTAATACGAAATATATTTTTAAATAGCAACTATGTTGACAACAACAAGACGTAACTTGTAGTTGCTTGTTGCTGCAGCTTATTGCTGGCAGCATGTTGCCAACTGGTGCATATATAAATCACAAGTAGTGCCGTCGTCGTCGCCGTCGCCGTCGCTGTCGTTTATCCCAGCCCAGCCCAGCCACATAAATTTTTATTGCCGCAGGTCATGAGCAGCCAATAAAACGAAAAAGCATTTTCGACTGCATTTTTCCCCCAATATATTTATGAGTACATCGACTGATTTCCTATATAGTATGAGTATGACTATGACTATGAGTATTCGAGTCTATTAGTCTATCGATTTGCGTATTGGCCGTTTAGCTATTTTGTTTTTATATATACATTTCGATGACCTGTGCCCAGCCCCCAAATGCCATTCATCATGATGATCTTTATTAAGAGATGAGTATATTGAGTGAGTGGGTTGTCTATCGTTCAGTTTGCTTCTCTATTAGTTCTCCCCTCTGTCTATCTCTTCTTTTTTTTATATACTCTGTGTCGTGTGCCATTGTCTAACTGTATGAGTTCCCTAGTTGCCATTGCATTGTGGCATGAAATAAGTTTTTAGCTTTACGTCTTTTCTATTTCAACTCGGCCGCAATGCAACTGAGACATTCTGTGTGTGCATGTGCATTCGAATTCCCAATCCCAAAGCCACAATACAGTGTAGTTGTATAGTTGTACAGTTGTCTCCCCGCCAGCCTTTCTTTCTTTTAGCCAGGACATTTATTCTCTCAACTGCTTGCCACACATGAGTCGGCACGTTCACGAATTTGAATTCAATTTCAGTTGCTCCCAGGGCACACTCCCCCCTTTACCACGCCCCTTCACCACCCCCCTCCGGTGACCTTTTAGGCTTCTATTTTTATATGGATTTTGTGTGTTGAAAAAAAAAAACGATGAACTTGAAATTGTTCTTCTCTCCGTTTCATGTTGCAATGTCTGGGCAATCTGTTATATTTATTTTTATACTCTACATATATAATGTGTTCCATTTGCCAGCTATCAATTTTTATCTGAAATATTAACGGCTTGTTAATTGCTTTTGCCTTGGCTGGAGCTTTCAATTGTTTGTGACATTATTAATATTTAAATATTTATTTAATGCAAATGATTTTAATCAGGGAATAATACCGAAACCGGTACCGGAACCGTTAACCGAAATTAACCGTTTCGTTTTGAGTACCGGAACCGGAACCGTAACCGAAATAAATTAGTTTACAAGAACCGAAAACCGAAACGTTTGTACCGGTACGCTTTCGGTACACTTTTCGAAAAATAATTGTTGTTTTTCTGTATGTATATCATTTTAAATAAACTTTAAATAGCTTTAAATTTAGGTTTGGTTTATCTCGATAGAATACAAACATATAGTGCGTGTGTATGTACAAATCCGTTAATATATTTATGTTTTATAACATTTATTTTTTTTATTTTTTATTTAATTGCCGTACCGGTACGTACCGGTACTGATACCGGAACCGAAAGGAAAATACCGAAATAGAACCGTTTACCGAAATAGTTGTTTCGGGACGTACCGGAACCGAAACCGGAACCGATATTTGTTTCGGTTTGATTCCCTGATTTTAATGATGTTTAACTAAATTATATGCTATTTCTCTGATTCGTTTGTGTGCGGTTAAATAATTAAGATTGCATTTTGTTAATTGCACAAACAACAAATGAAATCCTATAAATATTTAACGTGCACATTTTATTACCTCTTTTTCTGTTAAATTCGATTCTAAAAAAGCCATTTAATTTGTTTAATTTAATGCATAGAAAATATTGCATGGATATCTGCCATATTTTGTATACTGTATTTGGTTTATATATCCATTGTTGTGCATGAATTTTCCGATTATTTTAGTGCACTATATTTAAATGTATGGGTCATATGACATTATGACATTTATTAATTTTAAAAGCAACTTTATTGACTTAATAAAGGTCCCTTTGTGACAGTTTTTTACTTAAAGACTGAAGAGCCTATCCATATGCCAATTATCTTTGGTAGCGTATCAATCATTTCGATATGATCTGGTTTACTTTTATGTCCATCTGCTTTTTGTCTCGTGCACTTGACATTTTTGACATTTGTTGGAATGTCTGTCACACAATTGCACATATTTTAATGCATTTATCACACATATTTCTCTCTCAGGTGACAAGGAATTTTGTCATAAAAATTGTTGTAGAACAACAACAATAACAATAGCATAAATAATTGGCAAACAGAAGAAGAGAGAACGTTGTTGGAATTCCTAATAAGCCAAAACTTTCGCCTATCAGTCGATCGTTTAGTGAGCCCATTTTAAATTGTCAACACTTGGCATAAACAATTAAATAAATAAAAGCGAAATATACGGAAAAAAAAGAAAACAAAATAAATGCTAAAACGCCTAACCTACATTTCAAAAGCAGCTAATTAAATTGCCTGTCCATAAATCAAGAACTTCTAAGCGAACTATGACAAAGAAAATCCTTTTTGATGTTGGCGACATTCATAAATTAGCTCATGGACTCTAAGAAAAATGACAAAGTAAACAGATCACATATACACTCACTATGTGACATAATTTACTGTCACCTTTAGTTTAGTTTCAACCTTCAGATCATAACAAATGCTGCGGGTTTGTCAGCCTGCCAAAGAAACAATTAATAAACAATTAGAAGACAGCAATGTCTCAACTTTTGCTGTTGCAACAAGTGGTCGGCCTTTTTTTTACTAAATTGAAATTCAATGAAAATAATTCCGAAATACTTATTCTTCTACTCAAATTGCTTTCTATGCTGGCAGATGACTAATTTCGTTTTTAAAAATAAAGCCCCGAGAAAAAAGCCTAGGAAAATTGCCAAGAAAATTGGCACGCTTCTTATTTTACGCACACGGAAAAAAATATAACAAAAAAATTAAAGATAGGCGACGATTTAATACTCTTGGAAATCATTTATAAAAAATATATACTGTAAGCAATCTTGTTATTTATGAGGCAGTGAATTTACAAAGTATTTATATATGTTTATCAAAAAGATAAATTGGTTTCATGCAAAATAAAAGCTAAATAAATCAAATTAATTAACCACAAATTTCTATTTTTATTTCGACTTCCTGTGTTACGTTGCTCTTGACATATTCATAATACTCTGTTATAGGGTATCTTAATTCTTTTAGCCAAAAAATAAAATTGAAAACTAAGCGAAACAGAGGAAACTCAAAGACTTTGCTAGAGTGTGAACCAATTAACCAGCTGAATTATGGTGAAAATGCTTCAGGATTATCTATACAAGCGATATAGAAGCATATATGTTATATCTGTATATATCGCATAAGTATAAAAGTATTGCTGTGGTTTCTCTAGACATTTTCCTTGTTGCTTTGCCAAAAAACCAAACGACAAATAGTTGTGCATTTATTTCAAATAGAAAATAGAAAGTGACGAAATTGCATGACTTAAAATTAAATATCTTTAAATTAATAATGCAGCGGTTAGTATTTTCGCTGTATTCTACCACACGAATCGAATTTTAAATTTTGAAAACAATTTTAATGGTACATTTGCCAATTTTATTGTCAACATTCACATTTAAATTTAAATTTGTGTGTTTCATTTCATTAAACGCGCCGATTTATAAACAATGTTGATATCATCGGCCGCAAACATATATATGGAAAATTTTTAATAGTGCTTTTTACGACTGGGAAAAACTTGTGATGTTTAGGACAAATGTTGAACAGGTTGGGCGCCAATGTAAAAGAACTGTACGGAAGTATGCATTAAAATCAAAGTAACTACTGGGCACTCCATTAAAGTGGTCCAACACCATGGGAACAAGCTTTAATGATTTCGAGGCACATGAAAATCTCAAGAAGAAAAACTGTTAACATTGGGCGCCCAAGTCTGTGGCAATTGTGATTGTGGCAGTGGAGGGAGGGGAGGCACATGGAAGCCATAAAATAAATAACTCTGTGGCACATGGGCGCCTCAGTTAATGAACGTTCCCCTCCCAAAAATTCTCCATCTGCCTGACTGACGGACTGAGATGTGAACTTCCGCTGTGTGGCAGGAAATGCAAATAAACAAAAGCAAAAAAAAAAAAAAGAAGTCGCTTCAACTAGTTGTCCGTCTCGGCAGTGTGAGACTAAAAGTTCGAGCACATTTTGTTGGCCACTTTGAATTGATTTTTATGGCCAAGCTCGTAAGTATTTGATATTTATGCACGCCCGCAATTTGTATACGCATTATAATCTACACAAATAGCGTCGAGTACATGACAGGTCTCCCTGTCTCCCACTCCCTGCCCCTTTCTGGAGCAGTTGGGGCAACAACTGCCAAGGGGCACTGTGTAGCTGTTTGTTTATGTAAATGGATAGTTGGGAGCCGAATGAAGATGCCACACACGAGGCTAAACCGAATCCATATCCGAGATACGTTTACATTTCAACTGCAAAGCGGATGCCTTTAAATGCAACAGCCATTTTGAAATAAACATTTAAAATATAAATTAAACTCAAGGATTGCCGTCCTGTATCCTGACGAGGAGGAGACTGACTGACTGGAGGGATTGGTGAAGTTTCCCCGCCTCTTAACGCTTATTTTGGCTTATGCGGGCAACTCGTCCTCGTCACTGCAACTTGATTATGCTTTATGGCCAGGCTAAAAAGCTACTGGACCATGCCCAGAGGGGCACCATCCCAAGAGTGGTTAAGCCCCAAACCAAGTCGCGTTCACGCCCACAGCTTGCAAAACTTTTTCACTGTCCCAATTTATGAATTCATTTTTTTTCATTTCACTTCTTTGCCTTTCGGCTGCTTGTTTTTCCTTCATGTCCGTGTGTGAGTCCGTGTGTGTGTGTGTGTGTGTGTGTGTATGCTCCTGGACGTGCTCTTTTTTTTTTATTTTAATGCGCAAACATTAACAGCCAAGAGTTTTTGGCTTTATTATTGCTCATTTGCACAGCCGCGTCTGAGTTAAGTAAATAACAACATGATGTAAATTTTATTTGCGCGGCCAAAATAAATATGAATGAAAAGCCTCTTTAACATGCCTAAAGCGCCATCTATTGACAGTGGCTTACAACGCACTTAGATTCAAATAATTTGTATATGACAGCAGTATGATTTGGAAAAAGTTTCTAAGATCATTTTGTTAATTTTTCTTATTACCATTTTGATATTTTTCTTTTTAATTGTCATTACATTTTCGTCAAGAAATTAACTTAAATTAAGCTGCAAAGAAACCTTCCAATTGCAATGAAAACAAATGAAAAACTTTGTTTCCCGTAGAACTCAAGAGTTTCTTTTCTTTGTTTGACTTTTCTTTTCGGCACTTTTGCGATTGCCCAACGCTTCAGTCTTCAGTCTTCATTCTACATTTTGAGTTCTTATTCAGCTTTGTTTTTACTCAAGTTTCATAGCCTGTTTTTTTGGTATTTTTTTTTTTTTTTTGCAGACAGGTTCATGAAAATTCAATAAGTTTTTCAGCTAAATGAATTTGGCTCTTAATGCATACAGCTCTTTTTGTGCTTTTCAATGTGTTTTTCTGTTTTTTTTTTGTTTTATTTCGTTAACGTTGGGCTTCATAAGTTTTAATTAGCCGCATTTTATGCGAGTCCATTTAAAGCAACAGCAAGAAAAGAACAGGAAAAGGAAAACCAGACAAGGAACAGGAGTAAAACAAAAACAACAGCGATAAGCCATTAAAATTGCAAAGGAAAAATCATACTTGAATAGCTGAAAGGGCGTATATTTTTAGCATAGAGTGTGAGAAAATCAATTAGCCTAAACTTAGCCATTGAGTCGTAGCCAAGCCTACCCTTAACTATAGTATATATACATATACATATATATATATATGTATAGTCAATGGTATGGGATACAATTCAGTTCATATCTGGTTGCACGCTGCGCTTCCGTTCGTCGCTCCGTTTCCGTTTCCTGTCGTGCCCGCCCTCAGACAGTTATTCCTACATCTGAATGCCTCGAACCTTGGGCAAATATTGAAACAACTGATTAGTTTGAGTGAGCTGCAATTGCAGTTGTCAGACTCTGTGTGGGCTAAGCCCTTCTAACCACATTCGAAAATGAAACAATAGTTCCATTTAGCATTATTGCACTCCAAACAATATTGCAATACGAGTATTGAGATATTCATGGCATTTAATTGATTTAATAGGCCAAGCAAAATATCTATGCAATGGATGTCAATTGATTTTAAAATGCAAAACTCTTCAAAATATATTCGATACATTCAATTGTGGATTTATTTATCAATTCCATCTATGTGGGTGTTCATCTGCGTTTGAGAATATGTGTGTGAGTGTGTGTAAGTCACTAGTCTGAATTTTGCATTCTCAAAAACTTTAAACTTTCATAACTTTGCAAAAACTTAACCGATTTCCATGCGGAAACCATTTTGATCATTATTTGGCCTTTATAATGATTCAGCATCAAAATTCTATTTATTTTGAAAATTCGATTTTTTGGTCATCTTTGTCATATTTTTGCACTTTTTCAAAAATTTCAAACTCCCATAACTTTGCCAAAACTTAACCGATTTTTATGCGGAATACCATTTTGATAACTTTTTGCCCTCTATATTAATTCTGCATCAACATTTTTATTTATTTGGAAAATTCAATATTTCTATGTGTATGTATTACAGACTTTATAAATGTCATCAAAACTTTAATGCGAGTCACAGACGTTTTCCTAATGAAATCACAATATCTTGCTCACACACACTTTTACATGAAAGTTTAACCAGAAAAGTTGAGCGAAAATAAAGCGAACTCTGCTCCGGTAGGTGGGCGTGGCAACAGAAAGAGAAAGAGAGAAAGAGATAGAGAATTTGGGCAAATTGAACTTAATCAAATTGGAGGAAAGTCGAGCAACATTTGAGCATTTTGCACGCTTCGTTTTGTTTTTGGTGCGCCGCCAAGTTGGCCAGACATTTTAGCCCTAATGGCAAGGACCGTTTTTGATAGCAGCGGGAGACAGTGGAAGGGGAAGACTGAGGCAAGTGAGCATGAAAATGTTGAATATTTGCTGTTGATAAAGTAACAAATATACTCTATAGCTCATATGTTTAACATGAAATCACTACAATATATTTTATTACAAATATTTCTTACAAGTCGTGAATTTTATTTAACTTAATGGATATGTCTATTTGGTTTGGCAATAAACCTTCCTAAGCTACTCTATAATATGTTTACTCTACTTTTATTGCATTGTTAAAGTTGGAGATTTATCATTCACCAAACATTTACCAAGTACTTGACTTAATTTATGTTTAAATTCTTAGCTAACCTGTGGCAACTGGATCTATTATAGTATACTGATTAGGCTACTTCTCAGGAGAAGCGTCTCATGTTCAGGCCTTAATTCACACACACCATTTTCCCCTTTGGGCCATGGCTAAATGCTGTCTACATTACGTTAACAGTAGCAGCAGTCTTAGCAAGAGTATGTAAACAAAACTCTTTTCTAATTGCATTTGAGTGCAATTTATAGTTGAGAGGATTCTATGCTAAACTGACCTACAAATTATGCAGTGCGAAAAGTGCTGCAAAGCTATCCTACCCCTTTTCCCCATCCCCTCTTCCCTCCTCCGTCCCTCTAGCTGTTGCTACATCTTCCAAACTAATTGAGTTGTTGCCGTGTTCTGCAGCTGCAGTTGCAACAATAATGCTAGTCAATTAAGTGCCTAAGGGTGAATCTAAAGCCAAAGACTGAAGGCAACATCTTCCAACAATTTGAATAAGCGTTAAAATACTTTTCACGTGACCTAATTACTGGCTGAGAAGGGAGGGAAAACGAAGGGAGGGGAACAAAAGTCGCATTAAACGTTTTAATTACAAATTGTTACAACAACAACAACAATGATGGCCAAGAATTGTCTTCAGTTGCCACTTCCGTTGCTAACAAGCGTATCCTTGTTTTGTTTTCTTCTTTTTTTTTTTTTGTTACTCTGCGGCAATTGAACATTCTTATGCCTTCCTTCCCCCGTCTCTTCCCTCTATGCCCTTCTTACTTTTCTCTCTCTGGCCTTGTCTTTGGAAGTGACTTTGCTGGTTTGGCTTTAAGCATCTTCAATTCAACAACCTGTTCAGCCATTTCAACAATTTTCCCATATACTATAGCAAAAACTCTTTTGAAATATTTGTATATATAGTATATATATTTCTCTGTGTTTTTTTATACCCGTTACTTATAAAAAATAAGTATAAGGGTATATTGTGTTCGTTGGAATGTATGTAACAGGCAGAAGGAGGCTTCTCCGACCACATAAAGTATATATATTCTTGATCAGCATCAATAGCCGAGTCGATATAGCCATGTGTGTCTGTCCGTCTGTCCGTCCGTGTGAGCGCCTAGATCTCAGAGACCATAAGAGATAGAGATACCAAACTTTCACTAAAAGACTTCTATATACCCCACGCAGATCAAGTTTGTTTCAAATTTAAGCCACGCCCCCCTCCGCCCCCGCAAAAAGCGAAAAACCGTCTAAACAAAGAAATCTCAGAGACTATAAGAGATAAAGTAACCAAATTTGGCACACAGATTTATATACACCTCACGCAGATCAAGTTTGTTTCAAATTTAAGCCACGCCCCCCTCCGCCCCCACAAATCGCGAAAAGCTACCACACCCACAGTTTTTAAGATAATATAGTTTTTCTTGTAGTCACTGATATCTATTATTATTATTTATTATCCCACTGAATCGCAATACGATCGGACAAGTAGAACAGCAGTTATTGTCTGAAAATGATTCTTTAAGCAATACATGGCAATACATGCCCCCTAGAGTATGCAATATATTTTGTATTGTTAGAAAATTTTCTTTAAAGTACTTTTATATGTAGTGAAATAAGTAACGGGTATCCTATAGTCGGGATCTCGACTATAGCCTTTCCCACTTGTTTTATTATTCAAATGAATTTTTCTGTTCTGCAAGTTATGTTTGTGCGCGTTGGCGGCTCGGACTGTTTGTAAATTGAGTGTTAACCCCTCCACAAACCATATACTGTGGTTGATGACCAGCACCAAGTGCACTTACATATGTTAACTGGGTCAGAAAACAGAAAACAGAGTGCATATATATGTAAAGAGATTATGGCAGATATAGACATATATGTATGGCCAGGCATGTGCAATATCTGTGCCAGCCATTAACCATTAGCCTAGGCAGCAGATTATCTTTTAAGACTTTAATTACTCAATACCTTGAAATATTAAGAAGTATCAATTTAACATTTAGTCAAAAAAGAGCTCGAATTAAGTGATTCGGTTAATCCACAATTAATATTATTTTCGCTCAAAAATTTAAGAAAATTGAAAGATTAGTTTTCAGAATGAAATATAAATAAATATGTATTGAGTTTGTTAGCTATGGCTAGACAATATTAATAAATTTTAAATTTGGAATAAATACATATTATTTTTTATCTCATCATCTTCATCTTTTAAGACTATAGTTACTCAATATGTTGGCACGTGATGTGCATAAAACCAAAACTAGAATGGACAGCATGATCTATTAATATAAACACTTTGAAATATTTCGAAGTATCAATTTAACATTTAGTCAAAAAAGAGCTCGAATTATGCGATTCGGTTTAGCTATAATAAATATTATTTTGGCTCAAAATTTAAGAAAATTGAAAGATTCGTTTTCAGAATGAAATTTAAATAAATATGCTTTGTTAACCATTACTAGACAATATTAATAAATAATAAATTTAGAATAAATATATATATTTAAGGTTAACTGTGAAAGGAAGAGGAGTTAAAATTTCATCTTTTCATTGTAATTAAATTTAATCAACTAATTCTCGAAATGTTCTTGCCAATTTGTTTAATTAGGTTCGTTTAACTCAATATTTGCTTACTAATCGCACTAAACTGGGCTATTTCAGCTGCATAAATTGTTTTCACAGCTTGTTAGATGCGCACAAATACACATACGATATATGTTTCCCGTTTATTCATGTTGCTGTATTTGCTGTACGTTGCAAGTGCTCCAAATTGAATATGCGACATGTGGCTTGTGTCAGCTCCTAAACATGCGAGCCAAATCGATGCGCCTAATTGGCTTTGGCCAATTCAGATGAACCGAAAGCCGGCAATGCAAATACATACATACATACATATATGTGGCTATGTGTGTGTGTGTAATAACAACTGCAACATTTATTAATATGCGTGGGCTGATGCCGCACGACAAATAAACGCAACAACTTCATTAGCGATATGCCAACAGCAACGTTGTTCCCGTTTGGCTAACTGATTGACTGATTATGGTCAAGTGGTCGATGTTGCCAACACATACACCCCTCCCCCTACTCCTTGGCAAGTTAATCATAGTGCATTTTGTTATTGTTGCTGTTTCTATTAATTATCGCGCAACTCTATAATATTTATTTATTTATTTATTATGCACACGCCGTCGTCGCAAAGCTGATACTTTTTTTTTTGCGCATTTATTTTTGGCTCGTTTTCGGATTCTTTTAAATTTTATTGAAGCTCCATGCTAGCATTTTGTTTTGCTTAATTGCGCGTGTTGCACGCGGCGTATGCGTTATATTCGCCATGCATTACACATACGCACAGTTGTACAGTTGCACTCGACGTTGGCTCGAAAATCAACAAGCAAATATTTTGCCAACCCAGGCAAGACACACACTGCACACATTTTTGTTTGTATCAAATGTTGGAATTTTCTTCAATATTTTTTTTTGTGTTACATTTTTCTCTCCGACTAAAATGTTGGGTATTTTTTTGTTTGGTTGTCCTGCTGCTTGTTTTACGAGTACGGAAAATTGTGCCATTTGTCTGTATTTTAAAGGGTTGGTTTCCATTTTGGTCAGTTTAACAAGTTGCGAAAGAGCTTACCTAAAAATAAAAAAGAGACAACAATTGATTAGATTAGTTATTCAGAAAATTTCTATTGTTAGATGAAGAGTAAAATGTTCTGTTAGCTATAGCTAAATATTTAAAGAGCATTACCAAATAAAATGTTTGCAACTCTATGAATTTCTTTTGTTTCTTATAACAATAGACTGCTTGTATTTTGTTTCAATTAGATTGTATTATCTTACTTTGACCCCAAGTTCTTAGCCACCAACTGGAAGACTTGAATAAATGTGTATTAATTTTTTTTTTTTTTAGCTGTCACTTTGGCAAACAAATTCAAATTAAGCGCTGCCACAGTTGAGATTCCATTTCATTCAGTTCGGCGAATAGAAGACAAGTATTCTATTGCAGACAACAGACAACAGACAACAAATGACTTTTCTACCGAAACAATGCAAAAATCTCTGACAAGTCAACGAACAACTCGAAAATGTCGCGACTTTCGTGCGGGATTAGCTTATAGACCGGGATAGACAACCCGGAGGGGAAAGGGAAAGAAGTTTTGGGGGAGGGTGGAGTGTCTGGGGAGGCAGCTGACAAAGGCAAGAAAATTGTAGCAGCTGCACAAAGCAAATAAGTAAAACTAACAGAAATAAACGCGCAACAAAAGCGAAAAGAAGATGCAACACAAGCGAAGCATTAAAAGGAAACAAGAACTGAAGACAATAATGAACTTTCAGATACCCCGCAAACAGTGAGAAGACTAGCTGAAAAGTATGCTACTTTAAAAGAATATTAGATTGTCCAATCAACCCTTAAGCACTTTGTGGACAGGGTATGCAACAAACACGGAAATTCCTTTGCACATATTTCAATTTTGTAACATTTTTGTGTTCTATTGTAGCTTCTTGTTTATGGCTTTTTACTCGTAGTGCAGTCTTTGTGACTTACCCACTAACACAGAATTTTACCCCTCTTACTATATATCGAGCGAGGGTTTCACAATAGAAATTGCATTAAAAATGCAAATCTGTAGGAGGGTTTTTAGTTGAAAATGTATTTCAATTCAATTAACTATCAATTTAACGGTTCAGCAATCGTTTTTAGATATGTTAATTTAATATGTGCAAAGCCACAGAGTGAAATAAATTTGACATCAAATTAGCTACAAAAAAAAAACATAGCTGACAAAATTACTGAAATGCTAATTACGATTGGCATTAAACCACAGCAATTTATAAATAGAAATTTCAATTTGATATTCGTTTTGATTTCCATTTCAAATTTACGTAGGAAATGAGAAAGTACCAATGCGTACAATTTGCATAAACAGACGGACGGCCTTTTTATTGTGATTTTTTGGGGCTAAATACCCATAAACCAGGCCAAGAAGAGCCTACAAACTCACTCCACAGGCTTCTCGTATTTATTTCAAATGATTTATGAAATGAAATCGGTGGCAATATGTGCCGGAAATTTGTGAGTATTTTGGTATTTTATATTTATTTTCTGATAACATTTCAAACATATTAAATACACATTAATTTTATATGCCAGCAGCATTGATAGCACTTCATCTCTGTCACACTCTCTCCCCTACTCGCTCTCTCTCTCTCTCTCTTGCTCTGCTTTATGCTATATCTTGACAGCTCTAAGCTGGCAGACATTTTTGTCATTTTTATTGCTTGGAGTTGACATTTTGGGTTGTCCATTTGCTTTAGCCAAAATTGTTTTGTAAGGATCCCAAGGAAATTCAAATAAATGACATATGCACATAAGTACTTTGAAAATGCCATTTAAATGAATATGAATAAATTGCTTGATTTAAAATACAACAGAGTTGAGTGCATAAAAATTCAGTTCATAAAATAAAGAGGGGAAAAGTGTTTATTTATATAGCTGAAGTTGCAGCAAAACTTCATAGCAACCAGCTCTTGAGAGCAGTTAGGGCTTTAGATTTTTCTATTGCTGGAGTTTCCTATGCGTCAGCTTTTTTCCGTTCATCGCTTTAGGCAATAAAATACTTTAATTTCAAAGCTGTGTCTGAAATTAATGAACAATTTATTTATTATTGTTCACACTTCCATAAGTACATAAATTAAACAAATGCTCGCGCACCTTAAAAAGAAGCTTTACCAAAACCAAAAAAAAAAACCCAACATAAATTGTAAATATTTCATTTTGAAACCATAAAATATGTTTTTATGACTTTCGACCAAGTATTTAAGCCGGCAAAATATGGCAGCATTATAATTGCTAACACACACGCACAACAATTTCAATTTAACATGCAAAATTCCTTTCAGCCATAAAATCAAGTCGCATAAAATGTGTTTTTGTTGTTTTGGGTGTGCTTGAACCAAAAATTAGTGACAACAACAGTTACGGAAGAGAGTAGGGAGCGGGAGAGTGGTTAAAGGTGGTGAATGTCTCGCTAAGCGCTTGAAACAAGCTCAAAATGCCAAAAAAAAAAAAAGCTGAAATAACCCCAAACTCAAATCAAATATTCAGTTCGTGAAAGAAAAAGGCCGTAAATGCAAAAAAGAAACCTGTAAACAGTCAACAGTTAAATCGAAAAGCCATACAAAATATATTAAAAACATGGCAAAAAAAAAAAAAACTAAAAAGTTTATGCGCATGGCATGCGAAATTCAAGATCATGTTCACAAAACAAACAAAACTATGACAAAGCGACAACATTTCGAAACCAGAACTGAGCCCAGACCAAAAAGACGTCAAGAGAAAGAGAGAGGGAGAGAGAGAGGGAGAGAGAGAGGGAGAGACAGCTCCTCCGCATCGTGATAAGCGATCACGCATAAAAATTGAAGACATTAAAAAATAAAAGAGAGCAATAGACTAGTTGATACCCTATACAAACGCATACGTAAATACGACTAAAATTACCTATGCACAAAATAAGACTACCCTTTTGCAGTTTCATAGGGTACAACAATAAAAATGTGCAATAAATAAAAGTTACCCAAAAGCAAACACAAAGTTTAAATACTTAACACAATTCCCTCCGTTGGCCAACATAAATTAAAATACATATACATTTAGGGAATACCAAAACAGGGAAGTACTGATGAAATTAATCATTCTCGCTATAACTCTCAACTATATAAGCTACTCTGAATAAAGTAGAGATGTGAACAAACCTGTTGACAAACTAATAAAACTATTTTAACTGATTTAGTTTTAATTCTTTGAGAAGTCGCTTAACAGATTTTCACAGCTCCCTCAACTTTATAATGAACAACATTATATTTGAGCATGGATGGTGATTTTACGAGTAGGTTTTTTAGAGTAGGCTGTAAAAAATGCAAAACGCGTTTTGGATTACGAGGCGTCAAAGTATATTTTTTTAATTAATCTATAGAAGTGGTCATAAAAGCGTCCAAAAAAACCTCAACAGAAATTAATCAAAGTTGAGAAGCGCTTTCTTGGCGTTCTTCAACTGTCAGCATGGGTCCACTTGATGAGTTTGGTTCATTGAATTAATGATGTAATGCTACAGTTCAAAAAAGGTAGGGAACTGAGGGGTATTTGCAGTAAAAAAATTTATGGGAGCTGAAAAATGTTATAAATATGCAAAATGAACTGAAACATCATTATGCCGATGCAAATGATAATCATGTTGATGATGATAATGCTAATGAAAATAATGACAGCTTCTGTACTTATTTAAATGACTAACTTGGTCAACAAGTGAAATGCGTTACATTGAGAGTTTTTCAGTGGAAAATCATGGTTGTTTATCTGTCGGTGTTTATCTTATCAGAGTTGGGCAGAGTTTGTGAGGTTGCCCAACCCTTCCTACAGACAGTTGCCAACGAACACACTTGCCTCTTATCTAAACCAACATCAACAGAAGTAACAACAACAACAACAACAACAACAACAGCAGCAACGCTAAGAACGAAGTAAATTAGTCCAGAATACTTGAAAGTGAGCAACAATGACCCAAAAAGATTTACGAGTATTCAATTAACAATTAATTAAGTGGTGCAAAAAGCAAAAGACAAGCACAAAACGTAATCAATTAATTAGCTGATAAATTTCTTAACGAATGATAAAAAGCACAACATTGAGGATTTCTCATGATTCACTTGATAATCGTAAAGTTTATATTGCTGTGGGGAGAAATAATCATCAACTAAGAAAGTTATTTAATCTCAAATAAAAACCACTTCAATAAGTTTTTCTTTCAGTGTAATTCCCAATTAAGTTGCCTACCGAGAAACCCACAAATCATGCACGGTTTTCTGATTTGTTATTACAGCACATACCGTCAATTTATGAGATTGAACTTTGATTCGTTTATAAAAACAAAAAACCAAGAACAGAAAAAGAGCTGAGTTCCCCGAATGACACTTCAGTTTAACGAACTTGTGATACGCGACAGTATTATAGCCAGACACCAGTCTAAACTTAAATTGACAAAGTCAGCAAAAAATTACAAAATGAAAAAAAAAAACAAACACGAAAAGAAAAACAAAAACCCTAAAAAGGGCACGGCACCATAAAAAGACATATAATTAAGAATCAGAGCAGAAATATTATGGTTTCGATTGAAAGTGTGTTCTGGATTAATAAGCAAACTTCTCATTCCCAAATGGTCAGCTAAATTATTATTTTTTTTTTTTATGTCCAAATTGTGTGCAATTTTTTGTTATTTCGACAAAGTTTAGATGAGCTGCAGTTGCATATTACGTTGGACCTAACTCAGTTGGGTGTACTCTAATGTCTTAATTAAGGCAAAAACCAAAAGCAGCTAAAAACAGCCAAGTTCAAGTTTATGACCGAGCAACGGGGCGTATGCGTAATGTGAGCACAGCAAGCGGCAAAAGCAACAACGACAATGACTTGGGAATACTTTGTAATGGAAACTAAAGACTCTGGAGGTTAAACAATTTGGAATTGAACTTAACATTGTTAGTCAGTTGTAGGGTATTTAAAGTTAGTCCATGGGCTTTCGTTCTTGGTTCTTTTCACAGCCAGACGGCAAATGCCTTTGCCTTTCAGTTCAGTTTGATTTATTTGTATGCCGCGTGGGGGTTAGAGGCAAAAGGCAGCGGCACAAAAGGTCAAGGACGCGCCGAGTGGCAAGCTAAAAACATTCCGGAAATGTTGTAACCAATGCAGCTCAGACTGAGGTTGAGTTTTGAGACACTTGGCGATAATCAAATGGCGCCAAATGCCAAGGGAATCGATTAGATTTCAGCTATTTATAAGGCACATCACTTTCAGTTTGCTTTATTTGTGTTGCCTTTAGTCGTGTAATCGTTTCGCCTGATGTCGCTCAATCAAACGCAATTGAACATAAACGTATCGACCGATCATCACATTAATGTCAACCGTTAATGTCAACAATTTGCAATGCATCAAACCGGCAACAGCAACAGCAACAGCAACAGTAAAAGCAACAGCAACTTCAACATTGACGCATCCATCGAGCCACCGAAATTGGCAGCTGCAAATGGAAATTGGAATCATATGAGGCACACAATTTGCAACAAATTAAATTTAATGTCAGTATTTCAAGTGATTTACTGCAATTTGTGACACACTCGCATAATTAACGCGCCTGCAACAAAAAATAAAATTCAATTAAATATTTATACTTTCGAGTGATAATTATCGACATTAAAATTGCAAATAAATTCGGTTGCCAAAAGGAAAGATATGCTAGAGTTACGGTTTCGATTGAAGAGATTTAAATATTTTAAAATAAATTTTTAAATTCGAGATGCACACGTTTTAAGCTCTAAATAGATTATGCAAAAATTGGTGAATCAATGAATTTTATATTTTTGGTTTTGACTTCCAGTTTCAAGTATTATCATATATTTTTGATAATCTATTAAGATTTTTATGTTCATTCATTTTTTTTTAAAGAATACGTCAATGCTAAAAATCTATAAAATTATTCACTAAACTGTGTTTTGTTTAAGCTAAATTAATTACCTAATTTCAAAAGCATCTATCTATTTATAAAAATAAATTTGTTGTTTTTTCTTTGCTAAACTGCCTAAAAGTATAAATACGAAAATTAATCGAAGAGTTTGACTGGCTCAATTCAAGTGGAAGCACAAGTATTAAATGCAAATTCCAAGTCGCTTAAGCGATTAGCTAATTTCAACTTGTTTTAAAACGCAAAACAAGAAAATAAGGCAGCAAGAAGAACGACAATGCTTGGTTATCTAATCAGAGCTTAGTTGGTCGTATCTTTATCTAAACATTGACGCAATTAGCGGGCAATCGTTGAAAAGATGAAAGAACAGATGACACAAGTGTGTGTGCACACGATGAATGAGAGAGAGAGAGAGTGAGAGAGAGTGAGAATGAGAATTTTCATGCAATTAGCAGCAATTGCAAATTAATAATCGTGTCTCGTCCAAGGACAACAAGGACACTCGCACACACACACACACACACACACGCAGTTGGCGACACACACGTAACGTTGACAAACGCGCGACCCACTTAATAGAAAATGAGACACTGTAGGGTGGAGAGGGGTGGGTAAGGTGTGAGGGGTGTCCGGGTGGTTGCGTGGGTCCTTAAAAAAAAAAGAGGAAAAATAAACCGAACCCATAACAATTTGCAAGCGGATGAAAAATGTATGTGGAGCAAACTTTAAATTCATTACACACACGCAAAGTCAGCATAGAGCGAGATAGACTAGGTTGTGAGTGCGTGACAGAGAGAGAGAGAGCGCGAGAGAAAGAGATGTCAAATGGCTGGTGACAACTTCACATGGACATGGCCAAGTAAGTTTCGCCAACAGTTTGTTTAAACTGCGGTCACTGGGCAGGATAAACATGAACATGGCCCAAAACCCAATTTCCCAGTCGGACTTGGCCCCGCATGAGGTTGCCAAATAGCAAAGAGGCAGGCTTATTTCAATAGCCAGAGAGATGTTGTTTCGGAAAACCATTAGCTGAACTTAACTGTTTGCTAAGCGTTCTATTGACAGTTTGTAGTACATTGTTGGCCCAAAACTTTAATTGTCATGCGATTGTCGCTTCGTTTAGTAGCAGTTTTGGATGCATGACGTAGTCAAGTGGAAAGCTAGGCAACATTCCCACCTATTTGATAAGAAAACACGTTAAAATGTTTGATATAATTGTAAACTTATCAAAAAGAAACGAATTTAATAGCTGCGAATTTTGAAGAGTCTTTAAAGTATCTGTGTAGATTGTAATTGTATCTGTTTCTCACTGGGTGCTTTAAATGACTTTGTGCGTGCTTGTAAGTTGACCTGCCCACTTCCGTGCATATTCGCACTTTCAAAACGCACACACACACATTCACACTTACACACTCTTACACAGAGACCTCTCTCAAAGGACAGCCCAAGTCGGGCAATCTAAAGAAATGAAGAAAAAAAAAAGTGAACGAACTGAAAATTCGTGCCACGCTTCTATTTACGCTTTTATCTCTATGCCCCACTCAAAGCGGGCCAAATCCCAGCCCCTACCCCTACCCCTACCCCTGCCCCTAGCCCGCTTCTAGCCTCTTTTTTATACAATTTGTATTTCGCCCAGTTCTTCAATTTACTGGGTCTGTTTCTGCTTCTTCTACTTGGGCTCCGTGGCACTTCTTTGCTCATCATTATGTGTGCTTCGTGTTAACCTTGGCCCAAAGCATTAAAAGCGTGCCAAGTGCCCAAAACGGCAGCAGGATTGGAAGAAGTGTTCGCATGACTCGTGTCCATAGAGTCCGAGTACTGGACACGTCCACCTGACGACATACATTTCAAATTCGGCAAACTGTTAAACGAAAGTGCGAATCAAGCGATCCACCAAGTATTTCCAGTGCGCCAGTTCCGGCTCCAAAATCCACTTTGGCCGTGTGCAAATTCCTGGGCTCAGCTTCGCTTATCGCTCCTTGGTCCTCTGTCCTCCCTCCTCCCTTCTGCCTCTCTCCTTCTCCCCTCGCTCATTTCCTGTTGCTTCTGGAAGCTGTTGCATTTTTTATGCCATTTCTTATTTCATTTGGATTTTTTTTATTTTTATTTTTATGTTTTTGTTTTTTTGAGAACCCTCCACATTTGCTTTCGTATTCGTATCTCACATTCGCACACAAGTTTATCATATTGTCTTCTTGGTAATGTTTATGCTACACTTTAATTTTCTTCAGCGCTTCTTCGACTTTTTCTTTCCTTTATTTTTATTTTGTTTAATGTCTAGTTCTCTTCGTTTATACTCTTAAATAAGGTATAAAGATGTTTATGAAAAACTGAAGCGTATGAGAAAAATAAAATAGGAAACGGAAGTTTTTCCTAAATCATACGAAAATTATAAGTTTGCAAAAGAAATTCCCAATTAAAGAAAAATTGAGAAAAAGACTAATATAATACTTTAAAAGGGAATATGTCAAATTTTTAATATGAAAAGGATAAGAGGTTACTTGATAAGATTAATGTTAAAAAAATTTTAATCAATATTGTTCTAAAATATTCTAGACTGATGTTTAAAGTCAAAGAATATTATTTAAAATTATGTCCAAAGTTTGCTGCTTTGGCAAGTGTATTTTGGATTCGTTTTTTTTCTTTCGGATTTTTATTATTTTCGCATGTGGCATTTTTGTGATATCCTAAGTTGAAACAAAATTGCCGGCAAATGTTTTCAGTATTTCTTAGTAGTTGTTGTTGTTGTTGTGGTTGTTGTATGTTTGTTTCGCATGCCTCCAACATTTGTGCAGGGCTTTATTTTCCTGTTGGCCGAAAATAACAGAGAACAGCAACAAAACATCAAGAAGAACGAAGAAAGAAAACAGAGTATAAAACACACACAAATGTATTTTTATTTTTAGTGTGCTGCTAAATATCTAAATATATGCACGATGGGACGAGCACCTGAATGAGGAGGAGCCTGGCAAGAAATGTGCCGTCTACTTTTTTATTTATGAGCCTACCAAAACGACGACGCGTTTGCCATTTGGCTATGTCCCGAATCTTTGTCCCAACCAGATGAGCAGCAGGAGGAGCAAAAGAAGGAGATGAAGGAGGAGGAGAAGGAGGAGAAGGAGGAGGAGCTGCTGCTGCTGCTGCTGCTGTTGCTGAAGGTCATTGCGAGTTTTGGAGCTGCTGTTGCTGCTTTTTCGGCAGCGTCAGTTAAATCGATTTTAACGATTATTTTTTTCTACCTGAGAGCCGCCAGCTTTGGATACACTCTGTCGACTTATGAATATGAAATGCATTTGCATGGTCAACCAACAATAACAACAACAACATCATCAGTAAATGTGCTTTTGATTGACAAAATTGTGGCAAGGACATGAGCACAGTGTTAACCCCTCTTTTTATTTTTTGCTAGACAGCCGACATTAATTGATGAGCCAAGGATTTCAGCATAAAGAGAGAAGTCAGTGAATTCACCATCTCCAGTGATGATCCAATGGAACTTCATTTCCACTGCTCAACTGTTGTGTCATCTTTATAGCCCATTATGCTCACAGCTGACAGCTCATTAATAAAGGGATCTTAGCCTATAGAGCCTATGGAGTTGAAGGAGGAGCAGGGAACAGGCGGTGGGCAATAACTACTAGCCAAGGCTATAAACACTTCCCCTCCTGAGTTCGGCTTTTGTTGACGAGCTAATCTAGTACATAAATCCACTGTATTATTAACTTCACGAAAGGCGATCAAAAAGCACAAAACACAAACCGTCCGTCCGTCCGTCCGTCCGTCTGTCCGTCCGTTGGGTATTGAAAGAGGCGTAACATGCCGTGGCTGGAGGGCGTGGCTGTCAAGTGGACGGTCACACAAACAGAAAAAGGGAACACTGTTCACACGTTTAATTAGAGTGTGTTCGATACTCGGCTTTTGGAGATGAAAAAAAGGTCAAAAGCCAAACTGTTTGAAATCTAATTGAAAAAATTTTGAGTAACAAATCCCAACACACAGAAATTTAAAAAATTTTAACGAATACTTAGAATATTTTAATAATGTTCAATTACTTTCTTGAAATATTTGTGGTTATCGCACTTTTGAAAAAACATTCTTTGATGTAGATAAAACTAACTTTATTGAAAATTGGCAGCAAAAACAAAAAAAAATTCATGATTAATAATTTCGATAGTTTTTCCAATTGAATACATGTTTTATAAACATTTTGAATTTTTAAGTTGGAAATTTTATTGAATATCCAAGAACACACTTCGAATGCAATATATTGTTTAATAAATAGACGGAGTTAATTATTTTTTATCACTCTTATCGGATGTTAATTGCAAATTTGTTTCATAAGCATATTTTTCACACCAACTTGACTTATCAATCTTGCATATTTTATTAAAATTTCTGTTACTTATCTCTGTGTCAATAAATCATTTGAGTTGTATTTATGATTTTTGCTTGACTGTTTCAAATTTTAAGTATTTCAAGTTAATTGCTTTTTCTTACATTTTACGACCTGAGACTGGGGTGAAACTTTTATTGCATATTTTGTTAAATAAAAAATTGCAAAAGTTTTCGGAATTTTAAGTAAAAATACGATTTAAAATTGATTGACACTAACCTTTAGGGTTTCCAATTCAATTCTTCTGATTAGCAATTCGAAGAATCAACAAAAGAATTAAAATCAGAGTCAACAGAAAATAGTTGATTTATTTTATTTTGGCACTACACAACAAACAAATTTCGATTTCGTTTTCAATTTCGATTTCAAATTCACCGGCAAATTGGCAACTGGCGAAATGAAACCAAGACCCGACAATTCTCAATTTCTCGAGCACACGGTAAATATTGAAACTTGATATTTACTTTTGGGCCAAAATCCACAGATTTAGCCAATTAGCGTTGACTGGGCGCGAATTAGCGAATTAGCCAACATACACAAAACACGAACTTCAGTTAAAAGACCGCTTTGCCGCAATGGGCCTTAATGAGATGGCCTAAAGATAGCGACCGGCTTAAAAGAAGGTGCCGCTCAATTTCACCTGCAATTGTGAAATGCACTTGTCATGCGTTTTGCTAGTAGAATTTGTCGTTTTTAACGGCTCTTTTCTAGGTACCGTTCAATTCAAATTTGCTCGTTGGCCGCGCGCACGTTCGGCCTCAGCGACAGTAAAATTGCGACTGTTCCAAGCAAACGAAAACGCAAACGAAAACGCAAACGAAAACGCAAACGCAAAGTCAACAGGCAGCAAGAGCAAACTTCTGTTATGCCGCAGAGCAGATACCCTTACAGATGTTAGCAATCAAATGCTGTTTACAGAAATATTATATAAGTATGTAGTCAAGAGTTTACTTTAATTATTTTTCATCTGAATTGAAAAACAATAAATTTATTAAAATGAAAATCTATACAAAAACTATGGGCTTAAACAAAAGATAAAGTTAACAAAAAAGTCAATTACTATAGAAGAATACAATCGAATTGAACCAAAATTCTACAAAAATTATTTGCTTTAACCAAATTACAGTTGTCAAAAAATGTAATTTATTATAGAAGTGTACAGTCAAAACTTATAATTCATCTGAATAAAAATCTACATGTAATATTACTTAATTTATTTAAATGAAAATTTATACAAAAATTATTTGCTTTAACAAAAGTTAAAGTTAACAAAAAAAGGCAAATATGATAGAAGTATACAGTCAAAGCTTAACTTAAATTATACTTCATCTAAATTAAAATCTGCAAGTAATATAAATTTATTAATTTAATTGAAAAATTATACAAAAATTATTTGCTTTATTAAAAAGAATATAAACTGCCTTAAACTGTTAAACTAATTTAACTTTAACTGACAGATCCATAAAGTATACAATTTTGTTAGATTCTATGCAAAATTGAACATGTATCGTGACGTAATTGCTATACCGCAAGAGAGAGAGCGTATTAAAAGCAAAAGCCAATCGAAGGCGGCCGGCTCCAATGTCGACGTCAGCAGCGACTGTTGATGCTGTGCTCTCGCACTCTCTTTCTCTCTCTGGCTCTGCCTTTGCCGCTGCCGCTCTCTATGCGTATTTTTGCGCTCTCGCGTTCATTGTGTGATTTTGTTTTTGGCTTGAAATTCGCCGGCTCCATGTTTCTCAACATGTTGCAGCTTTTCTTATGATTTTGGCGCGTGCTTTTAAACCATGTTGCAGAGCTCAAAGCGCAACAAATAAAATTAATTCAACTATTTCTTTTTGCTTTTTTTTCGATTTCTTTGCTGTTATTTTAATTGGGGGCTGTGTGATTTATAATTTATAGTTAAGTTTATTTTTTTTAAGGTGCGTCTGTTGCTTATTTATAAACACATTAAAATTTATAGTTGCCGACCCATTTCTGGCCGAATTTTTTTGCATGAGATCAGCATCAACTAATTTATGTGCTGGCACAGAGTGCGTTGTCGCCGTTGTTCCACATTAATTTATGGTTAAACCAACAAACAAAAATTGTGTTTGTCTGTTTCAGGGCCACAAACACAAATGTTGCCAGCCACTTTCACCCCCCAAAATGTTGCACGTCAACAAAGTTGCCAGGCCATTCGATCGTTTTGTTTATGCCGACAATTTTTGGATTAGTCAGTTGCAAGAAACGGTGCTAATAAAATCCGCCAACTCAATTTATATTCATAGAATTCGTCTAAGCAAACAAATGATGCAATATCGTGACGCTTTCCATTCGTTATACTTATTTATAAACATTAACGTATACGCCGCGTTGTCAGTGAGTTTTTCAATGACAACACGTAATATATAATTTATAATCTCAACTTGATCAAGTATGTAAAATTCTTATCTGCTTGTCACTTCTATAAATTGATATTGCAGTCCATTACAATTTGAAATAAACTTTGTTTCTTTATTAAATTTCTGCTATTTTGTTATTTTTTAAGCCTCTCTTCAAGTTCTTTGCTGCACTTGGAAAGTTTCTTGTGCGATAATGTAAACAAAAGCTTTGACAACTTTGGCAACTTGTTGCTGAGCTCAGAAACTCGTTTAAAGCGTGCAGTGATAAAGCGCAACAAGAACAAGCCTCAAAAACAACAACAGCAACAAAGTAAAGAAGTGGAAAAAAAAGTTTATTTTAGCAAGTCGCACTTTGACTGCTCTTGGTTGGATTTTTGTAAATTTTAAAATATTTCCTGTTTAATTTTAAGGGAAAAAACATAACTAGTATTGAATATTATTAAAAAATACTTTTAACGAATCTGCTTATAAAAAGAAAATAAGAGTAAAAAATATAATTTAAAATAATTAGTAAAGTCATTTTAAATAATTTATTTTTAGCTATAATCCGTTGAAACCTTCAACAAAGGTTATTAAATTACTCAAATATGTAATACAAAAAAACATCAGAAATAATTATTGAAATTCTTATTAAAACTCTGTTACATTTGCGTAATCTCTATTTCTATTCCCAATGGATTTCTCTATAATTTTTCTTGTTAATTAAACTGAACTAGAAAATGTAAAAAATATTGTTTCTTATAATCTTGTTCAAAAGAAATAAGGGAAAAAGAGTATGAAAATACATAATGAGAAGAGTTTTATTGCAAACTCGTGCCTGACCCATTTATGATTATTGACAGAGGGATTGAAGTGGCTGCTCGATGGACAATCAGAAATAATTATTGAAATTCTTATTTAAACTCTGTTATATTTGCGTAATCTCTATTTATATTCCCAATAAATTTCTCTATAATTATTCTTGTTAATAAAACTAAGCTAGAAAATGTAAAAAATATTGTTTCTTATAATCTTAGTTGATAAAGTACATATTTTAAATTCAAAAGAAATAAGGGAAAAAGAGTATGAAAATACATAATGAGAAGAATTTCATTGCAAACTCGTGCCTGACCCATTTATGATTATTGACAGAGACATTGAAGTGGCTGCTCGATGGACAAGCGGATGGATAAGTGGAAGTCTGGACAAATTGATGCGATTTCTGGCGAGACAATTTATTATTTAATCTGTCGCACTTATGATGCGATAAACAAAGAGGCGACGCCACTTGTAATGCCGATGCTAACATTGTAGCGAAGATGCTGAGCCGTTTGCAACAATGTTGCATATACAAATGATGCTAACGAGCAGTCGGCTAAATGTTGGCTGGAAATCATAAATGAATTTATGTTCGAAATGTAAACAAAACGAATATTATTAATTAATGCGAAAGCCATTTCATATGCTTCCTCATGTGGCGCACACAAGCAGAAAGTTGTTAAGACTAAACAAAAATTCTTTAATAGAACAAATTAAAAGGCAAATGTATTAGATTAATTTATGAAACAGTTGATGGGCAGTGTGTGTGCATACAGGGTGCTCTGTTGTAGTATGAATAACAATGCTAAAAATAAATATGACAACAATAAAACATGAGCATGAACATCGACGTCATCGAAATGGAAATAAGTTTGAAATAGTAGCTAAGTAAAAACCGGTGGCCAGATGACGACAAGTGGTCAATCCACATCCACATCATCCACCAGTTGCCCAAAGGCGAGGGTGGGACCCATAGAACACCATCTGGAGCGTGGGCTGCCTCAATGGGCGCCGACATTGAACCGAATGGCGCCAACTTTAGCATAAACAACAACATTACACACAGCTCTTACATGAGAATCATGAAAATGCCCCGAAATGCTCCGAAATGACGACCCGAAATGAGCTGCAAACAAATTACAATTTGATAGTTTCTGATACTGTGCCGAGGTCAGCATTTGGTGTTTCTTCTTGATGGCATTGATTTTCCCAATACGACACGAGTTTCAGCCCTAGACTGTCTGTCCAATTAATGTCTAGCATCGAGTTGATTTAAGCATTATTTAACAGATTCTTCTCTCTGATCTTGAACCTTACGCAACTCTTTTGTGTTTGCTCGAGCCAATTTATTACAATTTAAATAATTTGTGGGATCCACACGTTTTTTTCATTCATTCAAAGGGCAAATGATGTCAAAGAAAGCCAAAAAGTATGCCGCAGATTCTTTTTGTATTAATTTAAAGTCAAAATAATAGAAATTTGATTAGACTAATTTTAGAAATCTTTCAAATATTTGACTTTTAATTCACTTTTTATATGATTAAACATTTGCCAATTATAGTACAATTGTATTGTTCTTAACTATATCCCGTTTCATGCTCCAAGTGCGCCAGATGTGCCAAAAGTTTTCCATTTTTTCGCACATTCCAACGAAATGAAGAACAACAACAACCATATTGGCTATACCAGATGAGGCTATGCTCCAGTAAGAAAGAATCTTTAAGAACACTCTACCTCCTCTTTATAGAAGCCCCCTCGCAATTGGGTCAAATTAAGCGCTAAATAGTTTCACAAAAAAAAAAAAAAAAGAAGAGGGAATGAAAAAAAAAAGAATTGATGAAAAACTAACATAAATTCAAATGCCTGCCATATAAATAAACAAGCATTTGTATGCACGCTGGCATAGAATTTAATGGGATACGCAAACTTGCACTTGTTGCGAGACTACAGACGATACAGTACACGACTATGAGTAGTATGTGAGTATGGGTATGTATAAATAAATATATACACAGCAGAGCAACCACCCATCAACATATAGAACCACCCACAACAACCACTGGCCACCGGCCACGAGCCAAAAGTCAGCGGAATTCAAAATTGGCCAACGAGACGCATCACATGTCGAATCAAATCCGCTCATCCGATCTCTCCGGCGTTTTCCATATCCCATATTCCGTGCATGTTAAATTCGCGCGAACTGCGTGCCAGACATAAAATTCGCATATTAAAATCAAAACTTATGTAGTACGAGTATTTCTCAAAATCAAAATTCTGGAACGGAATATATACTTATTTCAGCAGCTGAAGGTCAAAGAATGCATAAATTTGATGCTGTTTTCCCACTGAGTAATATGCAAATGGGTAATTAAAATGAGACACACACACACTGAGATGATTAATACCGTTAACAGTCGTGTGTGTGTGCACAACATGTTTTCAATTATGCAAGAATTTTTCAAACTGAAACCAATAAGATTTCATAATGAAACTGCAAAGCAGCCGCCGTCTGGCATATTTTTTTTAATAATCAATTACAATTTAAATAATAGTTGATAAGAGATACGAATTATTTGATATGGATGCTATGAAGTTTCACTTTAACTTCCCAGGTTACAAATTGCAGACGCAGTTGCAACTTGCAACGCAGTGTAACTGCCACTTAATTGGTTTTCGTTGTTATGCGCCGATTGGCGCTAATTGAAGGCAACTTGTTGAGCCACTAACTGGTCAGTTAGCAAAAGACATTCAACACTCAATACTCAACACTCAAGATTGAAGATTGAAAATATTGAAAACACTGCAAAATGCCAGCGGCAGTAAACAAAGTTTATCATTGGCTGCAAGTTGCTGAAGTGCGTGGCGCCCTCAAGGCCAGTACAAGAGAGTGAGAGAGATGAAGCGAATGAGAGAAAGAGAGACAGACAACATTATGGTCAGGGGAAGCCTTGGTGTCTGCCTCTATCAGTGGAGTCCACGACTTTAATTGATTTTCATTCATTTGTGGCATTCACTTCTTAAACCTGCGGCAAAAATACTGAATTAAAAAGTTCACTTACAATTTGTAGCTAAGAAATTGTCAAAAAAAAATTAGAACTACATTATTAATTGCTCCACATTTTTTTCGAATAGAATAAAGACATTAATTTCAATTGTCACTTAACACAGGGTTCAAGTTCAATTAGACAGTTTGATAAAGATTACCAAAAAAAATTAAGAGAGTTGACAAAAAAATGATAAATGGGTAACAGAATGTAAAACAAAAATTTTAATTTATTAAATAGAAATTGTTGAAAAAAAATAAAAATAGTTTCATATTAAAATCATATCATACCACAATTCAACTCTTAGAATTATTAGAAAATATTTATTTTAATTAGAAAATCGAATAAAAAGAACTATTTGAGTTAAGTTATAAAGTACAAGAAATGAAGAGAGGTGAAAAAAAACTGAATAATGAAAATGAATTTTTTATGTATAGCTTTATAAATAGACAATGAATAATTGTTGTAAAGGAAGGTGACAAGTTTCTTGGGAATGTGAATTGTATACAGTAATTCAGTTAAGAGTTTGTCACCATGAATAACAAAGTCGTCAATGAAACTCAATTTCCTCTTACATCCCTCGAAAAAACCCGATTTGCATATGAGTCACTATGTACTGCTGAAGTTAATCCAATTCAGATGGGAAAATATGACTAACCACTGGAACAAAACTCAAATTTGTTTAGCGAATCTGAAATACTCGTATTATTGACACACTTAACGACAGACATGATTCGGAATGGGAAAATGGTAGTGGAAATTTGGTAATCAATTAAAAGTCTCTTCTATTATTGATGTACTCGCAAATTGTGCATATTAAAATCATTTTACTTTCGTTTATTCTGCAAATTAATCAAATGTTTTGTTAATTGGCAAGTGGCGAGTGGTGAATGAGTGCCTGAAATTTGCCCACAGAGACAAACAGACAAATTAGCCGCACATTGGCAATATCACGTATACGCCACATTGGACGCGCCTGCTGTTATACGAGTATTCCCCCTACGCGAAAACGAGTGAAATTTAATTTGTTAACTGAAATGCGAAAATTAGCTGCAGTCGCACAAAATAATAATTGCATTTTGCTGTTTGGCGGCATTAAAAATTATGCAAAACGCATTAAAGATGCAAACGAAGTCGATGCCAAATTGCCACGAACCGTGTCAATGACACATTGCCCAAAAAGACAGCAATAACAGACGAGCAGCAACATTCAAAAACAACCACAACGACAAAGACAACATAAGCAACAACTGCAGCAACACCACAATCACAATCACTATCAGCAACGGCAACGGCAACGAAATTGTCAGAGCCGCAAAGCAATTGTGACCAAAACGAAACCACAATTTCCCTCTCCCCCCTAGATGCTCCTTTGCCTCTCTGTTCGCCACCTCTCTCTTTCAGCTCCCCTTGCAGCACCTTTTACCCACCCCCAACCTCCCACCAACCACAATGCCATTGCCATTTGCCTTAATGACTTGCCAATTCTTATGCATATTTAATTTTATGCTTATGCTCATGTTTGCTTTATGGAAATCGGAGATTTTGCCCAAAAATGAAAATGAAAATTTCATGTAAGAGTCAAAAACACGCTGATGTCTGCACAGTGGTACACAAAACAAAAGTAAGTTTTTTTTTTAATTTAAACATTTATAATAAATCCAGGAAAGAAATAATTATGAAAAGAAAAGAGCCAAAATTCTTTTTTTCTAAAGAATTCCTAAAACAGTATTGAAATAAATTCATAATAATTATTATCGGAAATCTAGAGATAAAAATAAAATATAATAAGGTTATATATTAAATTGAAAAAAGATTAAGATTTAAATAATAATATGAAATATATAATAATAATAAGAAAAAAAAATAAAAAATTCTGATATAAGATAGAAAGTATCTCTATTCTTTCCACTGTGCAATGTTTTTTTATATATGTGCCTCTTGGACATGTATAACACATTTTTTGGTCTGCACTTTGGACTTCGGTGGCGAATATGCAAATATTGGTAAGGTTGAAATGTGAGAAAAGCATTTCGTGTAGTCCGGTATGGCACCGGGAGTCAATGAAGCGAGAGGGAGAAAGGGAGTGGGAGAGAGTCCAATAAAAAGCGTATAAAAATGTATAACAAGGTTCAATTGTATCAATTTGGGCAACGGCGCGATGTGAAAATAAATTAAAAGCGTAGAAACCGCAGAAATATGTGAAGGGGAAGGGGAAAAGGAAAGGACGGTCGATTGACGGACTACCCAACGGACAAATAGGCGACCAGTTGCGGCCAGCTTGCAGAACTCATCAATCATAACCATCAATCAGACGTGTTCTCGTGCAAGGAAAAAAAGATACACGGAACTTTGAAGTTGACGGCGGTCATAAAATGCAAAACGAGAGGAGAAAGATACAAAGAGAGAGAGAGAGTAAACTTGTGGTCCATTTCAATTACCCAAAGAGTCAAAAAGTGGCAGAGATATACACACATATATACAACTCTGGGAATTTTGTAGAAATGAAAATTAGTGCGATAATAATTTACAAAGCGTTTTTGTTTGTTCAATTCGCAAAAGATAAATTGGCTAATCCTTTGCTCTCCTATTAATTAACACAACAAATGAAACTATTTTAACCACAATTTGTGATGATCTCAGAACTATTTTCATATAAATTCAAATCGGTTTTATTTTGATTATTATTTTGCACTGATGTCACTGCCACTTTAGGCCAAATGGACCAACAATTAATAAATGCAGCGTTAATAAAGCCAAAACAACTACAATAACTCATCAATTTTCACGCTCTTCTTGGGAAGTGGCCCAGTGCCAAATAGAATGCAATAAAACGGAACTGAATCACATCCCAAACATTTTTTGGGCAGCCAAAAAAGTAATGAAATCTTTGACGATTAAACAGAAAACAATAAAAGAATTTGAATAAAATCTAGATAGCTAGAATCTTTAATTTACTTTTTCAAATTGCTTACAAATTCCACAGCTAAAACTCTTTTCAGAATTCAAAACAATTTTCAAATTGCAACGATTGAAAATGTAAATGTGATTTTTATTATGATGTTTTCAACTGTATTGATAGATACATATAGATACTGTATAGATACTGTATAGTGACAGGCGTATTAATTGCGAGGAACGATCAAAATCACTTCAACTGTTGCGATAATTGTTGAGGCAACCCATTTGCATTCTGGGCCAGCTTCCCATCCCTTCCCTTGCATCCCCCTCACACAATCCCTCGCAACCAAGTGGCACGCCCCCATTTTTGTCGTCTGTGCGCTGTCTGTTACCTCATTAATTAAACTATTCAATGACTGTGTGAGTACGTAAGTGTGTGTAATGGTGCGTTCTCACTGGCTCGCAAAGCTTCGCAAAGCAGTGTCACAACGTCACAAGGCAATGTGAACGTCAAAATCTTTGCGATAACAATTTGGACTCACAAAATTGTGACGCTCCAATGTGAACACCAGTGTCACATTGCGTCGCAAACTTTTTGTGACCGAAGCTCTCGCAATTTTGATAAACATTGTTTGAACAGCTGTTTCAGTTGAATTAGCTCAGATGAACCCAATCCAATTGTGACAAGCACATCGAGCAAGTCGGTTTTTCTTCGCAATTGTGAAGCCATTTCGAGTCAATTTCGGAAAATTCTATTGTGCCGGTATATTTTCTATTTTAAATATGAACGATCACGAGGAAGCAGAGCTTCTTGCATGTGCAGCTATTGGGCTGTGGCTGCTAGAAGAGGAGGAGGATGAAACCAGGCCAAAGCGAAGATGCTGGATTGACAAAATAAATTTGACTCGTGGTACCGAGGGAATGTACGCAAAGTTGAGTGGGGAGCTACGAAGCATACCGCACAAATTTAAAAATTATGTGCGTATGGATGCAGCTACATTCGATGAGCTGGCAGGTTGGGTCTCACCTCTGATAAAAAAGAAGACGACGAATTTCCGCAAACCCATTTCACCAGGAGAGCGACTTGCCGTTACATTGCGGTATTTAGCGTCTGGGTCAAGTATGACGAGCCTCTCCTATGAGTTCAGGATGTCGAAGTCAGTTATATCTGCAATAATTCCTGAGACGTGCGATGCGATTTATCAAGTGTTAAGAGAAGAGTACTTAAAGGTAGTTAAGTTTATTTATTTATTTTCTATCTTTGTTTTTTTTTTATGTATTAAATTATATATAAAGAAGTATCTAAATTTTTTTTATAATCCGTATGAATCGGTTACAAAATCAAGGGCCTCGTATTCTATAATTTCATCCTCTTGAGAAGGAGTAATTATCGTAGGCTGTGTGGCTAGATTGGTTCTCTGCAGCACTTTGCTCTGGATATCGGTGAGCACTTTGTTGACTCCAATTTGCAGCTCCAGTGCTAGGTCGGGATGTTCACATTGCAAACTGCGCAAATTAGACGCTAAATACTCTCCAAACTGAGTGGACATGTCTCGCTTTCTTTCGGACAGCGCACTTACAGCATTGGAGACGGTCATGAGCAACGTTTTCTTGTGCCCACTTTCGTCCGTTTTACGCCGCTTCGGTGTCAGACTATCGGAAAACATCGATAGATCTGACGAGTCTTCTAAATCCGCAGAACAAACCAAACTTGGATCTACGTCTGTTGCGGAACTTGATAAACTTGCACCCTAAAATATTTAGAAAATATATTAATATTTATTATTAATAGATTCCAAACACAGCTGCTGACTGGCTTAATGTTGCGAAGGGATTTGAAGACAGGTGGAATTTTCCCAATTGTATTGGTGCTTTAGACGGAAAGCACATCAATATTCAAGCGCCACACAATTCAGGGTCGGAATATTTCAACTATAAAAAATCAAACAGCATAGTATTAATGGCGTTGGCAGATGCCAACTATAAATTCACATACATTGATGTCGGAGCATATGGCAGGGATTCCGATGGTGGAGTATTTTCAAGGTAATCCCAATCAATTTTTTTTAAAGTAAAAATAAAAAATTTATTTATTTGTTGTATATTTTCAGTTGCACTCTTTCAAAAGCACTTGCTCAAAATACCTTAAATGTGCCAGCCCCAAAGCCTCTCCCGAATGAGCTAGATGACACACCTTATGTCATTGTGGCCGATGATGCCTTTGCGCTAAAGCCCTATATAATGAAGCCTTTCCCATTCAGGAATTTGAGTGAAGAACAGCGCATATACAATTACAGGCTTTCAAGAGCTCGACGCGTAATTGAGAATGCATTTGGCATATGCGCAGCACGATTCCGGATACTAAGAAAGCCCATTGATGTAGAGCCACCGAAGGCAATTAAAATTGGGTTGGCGATATGCGCATTGCATAATTTCCTATTGGACCGAAATGGATTGCAGCCCAACTTTGTGGACCATGATGTCAATGGAGTAACCATACCGGGCAGATGGCGAGCGGATGATTCAGACTCGAATCTTTCGCTACCAACAATAAATGCCGGCCGACCCAGCGATACAGCACGCAACGTCAGAAATCGTTTTATGAATTATTTTAATTCATCGCATGGTGATGTTCCATGGCAGGACAGCATTGTTTAAATAAATAAAAATATATGTATCTCTATACCATACCATAGATTCAGTTCGTTCCTTATTTTCTATTGACATCACAGGCTGGAGAAAAGACATGGCCTCAAAATACGGAAAGCTGGGCTTCTTAACAGACCCACTCTGGCCGCTTTTTGTAGCTAAAGTGGTCTTTAATGCAGCCTACAATTTAAAATAATTCATTGATTGAATACACTTCTTTTTATTGAATATAATACTTACACGATATGTGTTTCGCAAGCTGTTCCACTTATTTACCACATCCTTCTTGCTGACGCCCAGCTGCTCAGATATTTTGCCCCAGCCAGCCTCTTTTGAATCGCGGTTCTTGTATTCCGCGCTGCACATATTCCAGAGGCATTCCGTCTCCTCCACGGCTTCAATAAGCTGAATGATAGTTCCTGAATGCCACTGAATATTAATTCGGCGACCACGGCTTGGAATAGTAGGAACCTCCATTGAAAATTAATTTAATATTGCAATGCCTCTTTGCTTAGAACAAACATGTGCAATGACAATTGTTTGTTTTGATTCAATTTGTGGAATTTGTTCATTGCCCATGAGTTTGTTCAATGTTCAATTTTGTGAACATTGTGAACTACTGGGAGGTTTTGCGACGTTTTGCGAAGCTGTGTCACAATGGCTAGTAGTGTTCACATTGAAGGGTAAAATTTTGCGTCTCACAACAGTGTGACGTCAAATTTTTGTGACGCCAATGTGAACACTTTTGACAGGTATCGCAAAGCATCGCAAATCGTCAAAATTATGATATCACATTATGAAGCAGTGAGAACGCACCATAAGTGCTATGTTTTGGCAAGTTTGCAATTATGTACTCACATGTACTCGGGCTATTTTTAAAAACGTTTGCGGTGAAAGGTCTTTGGCAGTGTCACAGCCAACAAAAAAACAAAAACCGAAGCACCAACGAAAACAAAACAAAGTAGGAAGAGCAATAGCGAAGATCAATAAAGCACGTGATTTAGAGAAAGATCAATACTTATATCTGTTTGCTATTTTTAAAGAATTTATTCAACAAGAACTTAATTTTTTTTTAACAATAAAATAAATTATATTAATTTTCTTGAGTAATTAAAATACCAGTTTTCAATTTATATTCTTCTATAAATTCATTAAAATTGCACTCAATTAATTGAAACACTTCTAATTTTAAGACATAAGTTTTAACTTAAAAATTAATATTTTTAAAAAAATGTTCATAAACATATTATCTACTTATCCGCTATAAAATATATAAATTTTAAAAATTCCTACAATTAACATACCCCAACTCGACCCCAATTCAATAATTCCTTTGATAAATTTAACATATTAATTTTAGATCATGTATAAAATGTATCCCTCACATGATAAAATATTTTTTGGCAAATTCCAAATTACTTTTGATAAATTGAAATGTATTTATTTAAATGCTAAAGTTGTTGAAAAATGTAGTTGAGATGTTGTTTTTAAAAAATGATTAGCACATGCTGATGATCATTATAATGATGTGACCGCATCTTTAGCTGGGTAATTTCACACGTATTTGAAAAGATGTCAAGAGTTAAATAAGACACGTCATTTGTATCATTAAGCCATTATTTCCGCTTATTCCAGATACTAACTCGTACATAGTTTCATTTGTCACTCGTCAAGAAGTCTCTCACTCGCTTCATCTTTGGGAGACAGAAGACACACGCTTTCTGTGGCATGTATCGCATATCAAGTGTCAGTCAATGAGATTCTGGGTCTATCATTTGGGAATGACATCATGAGACATGGTTCGTGGTCATGCATATTTAGCGCCAGATCGCATTCAATGACGCTGTCGCCATTAATCACAATCGTTGCCCACAGAGACGACGACGAACCTCATCGTCAATTGCAATT
This sequence comes from Drosophila phalerata, assembly GCA_951394115.2. Classification (NCBI taxonomy): domain Eukaryota; kingdom Metazoa; phylum Arthropoda; class Insecta; order Diptera; family Drosophilidae; genus Drosophila; species Drosophila phalerata. Next base: position 33,222,526 of record OX596004.2, on the reverse strand, counting down.
GGCTGTGAATGCCAGCCAAGAAAACCACCCACACACAGATATGAATACATTCGCAAGTACACTCGTAAATATATATATATATATAATTGAATGGAGATGAGTTGAAGAATGAAATATGCACTGGCATAAGTAAAAATTTTTAATATTATATAGCGTTGTCAATCACAATTAGTCGATTTGCCAGGCTCTCTTTCTGCTTATAAATGATTGCAACAATTTAATATATGATTGGAATGAGAAATTGCTCATTCTTAGACTCACAATACGCGCTGTTATTCAAAGCTATCATCCTTCTTGGCACCGATATACAACACCGACCACGACTTGTCCGGAATATCAATGTCCAACTTTTTCGAATTGACACTATAATATGACATTCAATTAACTAATTACACATATGTATAATTTTTTCATTTATTTATAGTACTTCACCTCGTCTCAGAGCTGACCAAACGTTGACGTTGATGCAATGGAATACATGTCTGTTTTGGAGACGGTTTCAATTCCAGGGCCATTTCGCTGGTTAGCGTCGTAATAACTGCCGTAGCGCCCACTGTCTCAGAGCCTTCCCCGCCGCACTTCTCGACACCGAACTGAGAAGCCATGATCTGTTCGCATAAACACTAATAGAAACTATCCAAAATGTTGTACAAATTTGTCTTTTATATTTCCCAAATACTGTTTTCTTATAAATTTTATTCCTTCAAAGTGCCCGAAGAATGAAAGCAACTAAACTAAAATGATTTCTAACTTTTAACTCGGTTTTTTTTTGTTCGACTACACCTAATAAAGCAAAGCCTGCCAATGAATACGATTTTTAACAACATTTTAAAATACATCCCATTTAATTTTTATAATAATATAAATGCTAACTCCTATAGTGATTTTTCTTATAAATATATAAAATAGTATAAATTGGTCTCTACTGCTAAATAATAGTAATATATGCTGTCAAATTCAACATTTTTCCAACTCAAGATATCACACTACACAATATAAAAATTTCAAAAGAAAGCGAATAAAATTCTCTTAAGCAGAATGCCTAAAAGTATGCAACACTTTTTGATACGCAAACTTGGATATTGGAAACGTACAAATTTAATTAATATCTACTAATAAGTATAGTAAATATACATATATTTAAGAATAAAACCATTCTTCTAGTTATATGTTACTCATTTAAATCGTATATAAATGTCTTATACTTGTCATCTTATCGGCCAATCAAAGAATATCAATAATAATTTGTATCAAAATATCGATCAAAAATTTATTTTAAAATTCACACAAATAAAATTTCATTCACAAAATGTTTCGAAAGGGAATATTTTCAATGGATTAGCACCTGAACGGCCAAAAGGTTTTTGCCACCGTTTGTCATACGGTTAACCAAATTGCCAGATAGAACCACAATGCGATTGCTGTTGTAGATGTTCTTTAGCTTTTGGCTAGAACGAATGTTGTAGACCTCGTTGGTATGGACCAAAAGATGCTCGACCAAGGGATTGCTGCTCGTTGGCCAGACAGAGATGGTGCCCATAATTTTGGCATCATCCGGACGCAGACTTGTCAGCCAGATGAGAAAGATTTCGCTGTCGGGGCCATAGTTTTGATTAGGACAAAGCTGGGCGCTTGGATTATAGTTGGGAGCAAAGAGTTCGTGGAGACGTAAGCGTGCAGACATGACTAAAACAGGAATCAGATCGGGATGATTATTGGTAGTGTTATCAATGAATTTGTCCTTGATAAAGTAGACCATGTTGCACTTGGCCTTGTTCAACAGCGTGATATTGGTGTCCATAAAGAAGGTCTTGGCCTGACACGGTGCAATGCGTTCCATGGCCAGCGATGGATGCTCATGGGTTAGATGCTCATTAAAGTCCGAAATGAAGAACATGCGTCTGCAGTCGCAATCGGGACAGTAAATGGGTGAACGGCAAACCTTCAATGGACGTATCTGATTCGGTAGCAGAAATTCCCGCTTAATGTGCAGCAGATTAACGAGATCCTGGCGAGCACAAGGCATTGTTTCGAACTGCGGAAGTGGAGGCTCATTCTTGAGCACCGATTCATCCAGGCGCTTCAATAGCTCTTGGGGATCCTCGGCAAAGCCACAGAATCTGGCTCGCTGCACTGTGGACATCAGTATATTCAGTTTGCTGAGCACGCGTTTTGGTTTAGTGGAAGTGATCTTGATCATTTCACAGGTTGCTTTGAGCATTTTATCCCCATCTTCGCTTGGTTCCGCCGGTGATGCTGTGGGTTCAACGATCTCTTCTTTCTTCTCTGTAGTCTCTTCGATCTGTTTATTATTCTCCTGCAGCGCATCCAGCATATGCTCAATTTTCTCATCCAACGCATCTCCAATGGTTTTCTCCTTTAATTTCTCAGTTTGCTTTGCTTCGTTTGGATTAAGTACCAAGATATGTGCTCCACCCCTTATGCGATCTTTCCCGTCCAGCTGGTGATGTCTGTGTCCTTCTTTATCGAGATCCGCCTGCAGCTTCAGCTTATTCAACTCCGTCTTCACACGGACACATTCATCATCGACACAGCGTCGGATGCGTTTCCATTGGCTCATCAGATACTTTTTCTCCTTGAGCTTCGATTTGTATTGCTGCTTCTTCTCCTGTTCCTGCAATTCCTGCATCATTCTTGACAATTCATTCTTGGTCATTTTCTTGATGGTTGTGGTTACTCCTCCACAATGCCGCTGCCTTTTGGAAGCTGTCTCAGGCTCAGGATTGTCCTTGCCACGTTGTTCCTTAGTTTTCTTCTCTTTTGGACTTTCGTTCACTAATTTTTCTACCCGCTGTTGCACTTCATCCCTCCACGGACTCACCAGATCCTCTAGCTGCTCCTTGTCAAAGGGCAATCTAAGTCTAGGTCTAGCACTTAAGTTGTGAGAGGTTTCATTATCGTCCTCATTGTGTAACTGCACCTCAATGATTTCGGCGGTTGGCAAGTCCAGATTAACATGTTTCTCAGGCTTCAAGCCTCTTAGTTTAGGAATATCCTTAATATGGCGACAGCGATTCTCGGCCTGCTGTTTGGTCATCTTCTCTCTTTGTTGTGTCGATTCATTAACCACAGATCTGGAACGTCTTCCGATGGCGGGATTAACCTTTTCACGACGTCGGGAACGATCCTCACTCAAGGATCGCACCTTGCGCTCCCACATGGAACCTCGCGGCAGTTGAGATGGTAATCCGTTCATAATCTCTTGAACCATTACCTTATGTGCATCATGGCGCGTTACTCGATGTTGTCCTCCAACATCCTTGTTTCCTTTCGAGTGGCGATCCTTTGCTGAACAGCATTTTATGGTGGTCTCCAATGCATGATTTGCCAATCTCTTCTCCGGCTTCTGCTCATCCAGATGCTGGAATGGATTCTTAACAATTTCAGATTTGAAGAAGAACCTCAGAGCTTCACATTTACTGCACCAGTCCGACATGCCCTCGAGATGAGACTCCTCAGTTGGATGTCGTCGACGCCGGAACTCAAACTCTGGAGTACTGCCCAGTTCCGACTTTCTAAAACCGCAAGAAGTGCACATGTACATCGTGGAGAGATTCACTGAAGCTCAAAAGTATTTTACAGTAAAATTAAGATAAAAAAATATTTAAAAAATAAACCGTATAAAATAATTTGTTTAGAGACAGAGATCCTAACTAATAATGGAGCCTAAAGCAAAGTAGACTAGATTTAAAGAAACAAAGGGAACTGCATTTGAAGGAGACTCAAAAACTATTTTAAAAATGTGTTTTTTTAATAGATTAATAGCTAATTAAGATTACATTTATAGATTTATCTACAGAATAATAATTAAATAAACTTAAATATTTTTATAATAAATAATAGTATTTTATTTTATTATTTTAAATTAAATTCTCTAAAAAATTACGAGTCTCTCAATTAAATAAATATTAAAAGCACAATTCTTTAAATTTCTAAGCTCAAACTATTTTACAGTATTATGTATGACCTGTTTCCTTGTCTTTCCTTTCATTTCTTTCCAGTGCTTTCCTTGATTTCTTTTAACTTATAGGCAATGACAAAGTATATTAATAATTTGACGTCTCATAAATTTGCAGCTGTTCTTTTCATTCATTCACATTTTGTGTCCATTTCCAGTTTTCACTTCATGTGAAATGATCAGTGAGTTAATGTTTCATTTGGACAAATATGTGCATATGTAGATTGATTAGCTACCTCTTATTTGAAAGCCCACACAGTTCACAATCTCCTCCCCTTTTGCCCCTCCTCAGGCACACTCGTATGTCACTTGATTGCCCACGTGTTGACCGTGAAATTTACATGTTAGACAAGGCAAAGGCAATACACATTGCAAAAGTTGAATTGAGAAAGAAGAAGCAGCAGCAATTCAAGGTGATAGGCAAATCCCATGCTCCATGCTCCATGCTCCAATTGAAAATTTGGAGAGCCATTGAAATTGTCAAACGCCCCACGTTAAGAGGCTGCGTTGCCAAAAATCGGCTTAAGCCGCAACCAATTGACTTTCGCATCGAATGGGGGATCGCTTTGGGTTGACTTTGGGCGATGATTCAGCAATGTTTAAATGTTTGTTGATAAGATGCGCAGCAATAAGAAAAATATAGATACATAGCTAGGCAAATAACGGAACATGGCAACGAGACAAAAAACCAAGCCAAATATTTAAACACTTGCCAAAGTCGAAGGTCTGGCCGAAGATCGTGTAAGTATAAATACGCCGAGTGCTGTGTTGGTCAACTATCAAACGCTTGACAACCCAACAACGGACAACAACATGGTAAGTTAGCTGGTCAATAGCAAACAACTGATCCTAATCCTCCTACAAACTTCCACTCTACAGAAAACCTGCATTGGGACTTTCGCAATTTATGCCTGCCTCGCTCTGGCCGCAGCAGATGTTTCCCACCTGTCGAGCAGCTATTTGCCACCACCGAAGCCGGAACAGGTGGAGCACATGACCATTGAGCAGCATGAGCTGCGAGAGCTGCCGGAGCAAGTGGAGTATATGCGTGAGAATGAACAGCGCGACATGGAGTTGACCCCAAGCAGTCAACTTATGCCTCCAGCTATGCCTGAAGCAGAGCAGATGCTGCCCAACCGCTATCTTCCTCCCACTGAGACAGTTATGCCCGAGGCGCAGCAAATGCCCGCCACCCGCTACCTTCCACCTGCTCCGGCAGCTATGCCAGAGGCGGAGCAATTGCCCGCCATGCCCGCCACCCGCTACTTGCCCCCTGCTCAGCCCACACAAAGAGCTGAACCCGAGCCGGAGCCCATGATGCAGTCCGAGATCCAGCCCGAGATGCAGCCCGAGATGCAGCCCATGATGCAGCCCGAAATGATGCCAGAGCCAGCCATGGAGTACATGCCCGCAGTTGAGCCTCAGTCCGAGGTCCAGCCTCAGGCTGCACCTGCCATGCATTACCTGCCTCCCGTCCAGCAGTCGGAGCAGCCTCAGTACACCTATCAGCAGTACCAGGAGCAACTGCAGCAGCAGGAACAGGAAATGCCCTACATTCTGGACGTGCAACAGCCCACAGTTCCCTCCGATGCCGAATCTCTGGCCTTCGAGCCTGAGCCAGCTCATGAGCTTCGCAACGATGGATATCATTACAAGGAGGCCGCTGAGGAGCAGCGTCTGAGGCATTGAATCACCTCCAGACTCAGAGGATGAACTCAGCTTAAAAATTCATCCACTTGTTAATTTGTTGCTTAACTTAGTATTTTAAAAGTCGATTAAAAATTGTTGAAATTACACTTAATGAAGAATGGATTCTCAATGGGTTGAAGTTAATAATTACCAAGGAATCTTCCTTTTATAAAAGATGCCTAGGGAAGAGAATAACTGATAACAATTTTGTAAGAAAATAAAAGGCCTTAGAATCAAGTTAAAACTCTTGTTTTATGCTAATTACAACATTGACGATTTTAGATCCGGCTGTTTAAATTAAACGGCTAGTTTTGGTTAACGGTTCAGGTATTATTTCTTGCAAAAAAAACTCCTTTCGTCTTTCAAAAGCGTGGGAAGATCTACTGTCTAAAAGTAAATCTCTTAAATGGATAGTTTCTATTATTTCCAAACAAACCGGACAAACCGATGTTCTTTCTCTTCATCGACTTCTCTACAGACTTCTTCATCTCCTTCGCTCTCAAAAGAAGTTCCTTCCCTCAGCATTTCCACTTTGTGTATGCTGAACTCAGTATTTTTAACAGGTACATTTAAAGTAACCACAATACAGTATAGAAGAACCTGGAGATGCCGAGTTCGCAGTAAGTAGGATGCACCTTGTTGTTTGGGGAACAACGGTAGATCCTTCTCCTGACAATCGTACATAAAGTAACCACCGTCATTGCCTGAACAGAAGCCGATGGCCAAGGCCCTTTTGCGAACCATCACAATGCCGAATTGATAATGACTGAAAAAGTATATCAGAGCCTCCGAAAGATTCATGCGATTGAAATATGGTATACGATAGATTTTGCCATAACAGACATGTTCGATGTGAACCACAAAATTGATGGACTCCAGAGCGCAATCAATATTAAGATTCTCCAGTGAAAACTCGTAGTCTTTCTTAGTTATATTTCTGATACTCTCCCGATAATACTTATGTCCACTCACGACAATCGTGTCCAACAGTTGGGCACTCCAGTCCCTAAGGTTATAAGTACTCGCCGCACAGCAAGCCATCACATAGATGGCGAGGTACTGACGACCCCGTAAAACCTTCTCAAAGACAGGGGCCTCCGGATGCAAATTACCCCACAAAGACCACAAACGACTTTCGATCTCTATGTCGTATTTATTGAGTTTACTCAAAGACAGATTGCGATACATTCCAGCAGTATTATGGCTATTCATGCGACTCCATATAGGAAGGCAGTTCTCCATTTCCAACCAGTCAAGGGACTCGTTAGAAGCGCAAATCTCATACTCAGGGTGTCCGTATTGATTGTTGGAGCATGTCTTGGGCACCGATAAATCAGTCACGAGTTGAAGAATGCGGGTATTGGGTGCTGCCTTCTTGTACGAAAGGATATCCACAACGTAGAACATGTACTGACTCTGCTCCTTCCAATCTGACTGCGCACAACGTTTATCGATGTATTGGAACATGGTGTCCACATCGGCAAAGAGCACCCAGGAGGCAGTGTTGCGTTCGGGATAACGCTTGGGTCCTTTGAGGCACTTCTTCTTCTTGCCATCTCCATCTCCGTTCTCCTTATCACCGCCAGCATCGTTATCCTCCTCCTTTCCGCCACCGAAGTCCATGCTCGCATAGGGATCAAAAAGATGATAGAACTCATCATGGTACAAAGCATAGCAACCATTGGGAGTAAATATCATCAGATATTTCCGGGTATTCAGCGTCTTCTGCAGCTTCTTCTTGATAATGTTCAGGCCAGCCTCTTTAGTAACCTTCGTAGGCTTTTGTGCAGGAGTCCACATGCCCTGAGGCTCAAACATGCGTATCCAGATATCAAATTCGTAATCATCAATAGTCACATGACGAACAACACGCTCAAAGACCGATTCCAGATCGCAGACACGACTCGAAATAGACTTGGCATGAGTTATAACACGATCAATTCGATACGAGTTCCATTGATTAAGAGGTCGGAGGGAGCAACTAAGGATGGCCAAGGCGCAAGCGAAGTAGCAAGGCTTGATTTCCTTGAAGGATCCATCCTGCCGTCCATCTAGATTCATGCTGCCCTGGATCTTGAAGTTACAATCCTTCTCCCGCATGCGATAGCCATAAAGAATGGGACGAGGTTTATAAGTCTTGCGAATTTCCTTAGTCAACTTCCTGCCTGGCTTGTGTTTCAGGTCGATCACCTTTTTGCCCCCCGCCTCCTCCTCCATTTCTATGAAACCTAGGTCCTTTGCATTTTTGGTCATTGCCCCGCCCAGGCCCAGATCCTGTGTAAGAGTGTGAATTGAATTTAGTGTAGTGTAGAGTAGATTTGATGGAATTAGCAAAGTGAACTAACGTTCTCGTTTCTTACGATCCTCGTGGCCCTTGCCCTTGAAGAAGTCCTTAATACGCTTGTTCTCCTTCTTGAGCTCCTAATCGATGCAGCGCATCTTCTCGAGCCTCCCTTACTTTTCCGATATAGGATAGTTTTTTTTTATTTCGTAACAAACCGGACAAACCGATGTTCTTCCTCTTCATCGATTTCTCCATCGACTTCTTCATCTCCTTCGCTCTCAAAAGAAGTTCCTTCCCTCAGCATTTCCACTTTGTGTATGCTGAACTCAGTATTTTTAACAGGTACATTTAAAGAAACCACAATACAGTATTAAAGAATCTGTAGATGCCGAGTTCGAAGTAAGTAGGTGTTCCTACTTTTTTATTACGTCGATATATACGACTCCATATAGGAACGGAGTTCTCTAACCAATCTGCTGATTCATTTGCTGTTTTACTGTCCATAGGTTCGCCAGAGTAGACAGACAAAGGCACTACTCCTTTACGAGGTTGAATCTATTCTCTATGACATTAATGAGTATACAACTTGTTTTTATCAGAAAGTCGAGAAGGGGAAGTTTTTTTTGAATTTTAAGGAAAAATATGATTTAATTTGAAAAGTATATGTGATTACAAAGAAAGTCTAGAATCTTTTAAGAAAGACTGACTAAGGAAATAAGTAATATCCACAAATCCAAAGAAAACGAACAAAAATTTAAGAAGTGGTTTAAATCCAAAGTGCAACTATTTTAAAAGGAAAAGTGTTTAAATCTTCAACCAGCTCCAACCCAAATAATATACGGTGCGCTGTGGTTATTCAGTTTATTGTATAGCCGTATCATAAAAATGTAAATTAAATAATTACTAAACACACAGACTAGATAATCACACTATTAATTTCCACCTTCCTCTTCCTCCTCTTCGTTCTCAACGGTGGCGCCTTCTCTCAGCATTTCCACTTTATGTATGCTAAAGTCGATGTTATAGAAGGGCACATTGAGGGTTACCACAATGCAATAAAGTAGCACCTGAAGATGCCGAGTTCGCAGTAAGTAGGATGCACCTTGTTGTTTGGGGAACAATGGTTGATCCTTCTCCTGGCAATCGTACATGAAGTAACCACCGTCATGTCCAGGACAGAATCCAATGGCCAAGGCTCTTTTGCGAACCATCACAATGCCGAATTGATAATGACTGAAGAAGTAGATTAAAGCCTCCGAGAGATTCATTCGATTAAATTCAGGAACGCGATAGAGTTTTCCATAGCAGACATGTTCGATATGGACCACAAAGTTCATGGCTTCCAGGGAACAATCAATGTTAAGATTCTCCAAAGAGAACTCGTAATCCTCCTTATTAATCTGCTCAATGCTCTCCTGGAAATACTTATCTCCACTCACGACAATTGTGTCCAGCAACTGGGCACTCCAATCCATCAGGTTGTAAACACTCGCCGCACAGCAAGCAATCACATAGATGCCAAGATACTGACGTCCGCGATTGAGATCCTCGAACACAGGAGCCTCGGGATGCAGATTACCCCAAAGTGACCACAACCGACCTTCTATCTCAACGTCGTATTTCTTAAGCTTGCTCAGCGGCAGATTGCGATACTTTCCAGCTGTATTACGTCGATTCATGCGACTCCAAACAGGAAGACAGTTCTCCAGTTCCAACCAGCCAAGAGATTCGTTAGTGGCACAAATCTCGTACTCAGGATGTCCGTATTGATTATTGGAGCATGTCATGGGCACTGACAGATCCGTCAGGAGCTGCAAGATGCGGGCATTGGGTGCTGCCTTCTTGTACGAAAGGATATCCACAACGTAGAACATGTACTGACTCTGCTCCTTCCAATCTGGCTGCGCACAACGTTTATCGATGTATTGGAACATGGTGTCCACATCGGCAAAGAGCACCCAAGAGGCAGTGTTGCGTTCGGGATAACGTTTAGGTCCTTTAGGACACTTCTTCTTCTTGCCATCTCCATCTCCGTCCTCCTCATCCCCTCCAGCATCGTTATCCTCCTCCTCTCCGCCACCGAAGTCCATGCTCGCATAGGGATCAAAAAGATGATAGAACTCATCATGGTACAAAGCATAGCAACCATTGGGAGTAAATATCATCAGATATTTCCGGGTATTCAGCGTCTTCTGCAGCTTCTTCTTAATAATGTTTAGGCCAGCCTCTTTAGTAACCTTCGTAGGCTTTTGTGCAGGAGTCCACATGCCCTGGGGCTCAAACATGCGTATCCAGATATCGAATTCGTAGTCATCAATAGTCACATGACGAACAACACGCTCAAAGACCGATTCCAGATCGCAGACACGACTCGAAATAGACTTGGCATGAGTTATAACACGATCAATTCGATACGAGTTCCATTGATTAAGAGGTCGGAGGGAGCAACTAAGGATGGCCAAGGCGCAAGCGAAGTAGCAAGGCTTGATTTCCTTGAAGGATCCATCCTGGCGTCCATCAAGGTTCATGCTGCCCTGGATTTTGAAGTTACAATCTTTCTCCCGCATGCGATAGCCATAAAGAATGGGACGAGGTTTATAAGTTTTGCGTATTTCCTTAGGCAACTTCCTGCCTGGCTTATGCTTCAGTTCGATCTCCTCTTCACCCTCCGCTTCCTCCTCCATTTCCAAGAAACCAAAGTCCTCCTCATTCTCGTCCATTGCCTCGTCCAGGCCAAGATCCTTGTACTCGGCTGTGTAATGGTGTAAGTTGAATTTAGTGTAGTGTAGAGTAGATTTGATGGAATTGGCAAAGTGAACTTACGTTTACGTTTCTTGCGATCCTCGTGAGATTTCTTGGCCTCGAAGAAGTCCTGAATACGCTTGTTCTCCTTCTTGAGCTCCTCATCGATGTAGCGCATCTTCTCGAGACGTTGCTCCCTCAATTTCTTTTTACGCGCCGCCTCCGCATTGAACTCGGCATCCTCATCCGCCTTGGGCCAACGACGGAAGTGACCATCCAGATTATTATCGACAACCTTGATGCCAGCCACTATGTAATTCATCACTGTACATCCCTGAGGATTGCAGCCAAACTCAATGCGTCGTATCAGCGAGTCCAGCTCGATGAATCTCATCATGCAGGCGGGACCACTCCCACTTTTCCGATATCCAATTGCATTGCAAGGGAATCCAATAAACATGTAGAGGAGATTGTAACGCTTGAAAATGACACAGGAGAAGTGCTGGCAAACGACCAGGACACGATTGTTATCGATAAGCAACTCGAGCAGATCCTGACGCAGCGATGACGACACGGAAGATTTGTAAACCTCGTTCACAACCAGGGAGAAGTTGCTCTTGCCCACGGCAATATCAGGTAACTTTTTACTGATCAAACAGGAGAGATTAAACTCGTAGCTCTGGTAATCATCACTGAAGCTGTTGACGGATGTCAAACAGAACTCGATGAGATCTGCATTCCAGGTGGACACCTTGTATTTGGCCGAGACTGCAATGGCCACCAGAGCGGAAAGGAGACCTCCCAGTTTGGTCATTTCCTCATCCAGAGGCGGCAGCTTTGTGGTGCCCATGATGATGTAGGCTCCGTCGTGCAGAGTCATGTAGTTCGTCTTCAAGGCCAGCTCCTCTTCGATGGTTAGCACTCGTTTCAGATCTTCCTCCTCCTCCTCGCCCAACTCGTAGCCACGCTTAATCTTCAGACGCAGCGCACGGAGATTCTCCTTGTCGGAGCGCAGCAGGACTTTCTGGGCTTGCCTGTACATACTAGGACGATCAAACTTGGGCTCGGGCAACTCCTTGATAATGTTATTGATAATGGAAAGTATGAGATCCTCCACCATCTCCTTCTCGTCCCGCACGGGAATGCGCTCCTCCTCGGGAATACTCTCAATACTCTTCTTCTGTACCAACTCTTGCCCTTCGGTCTCATCCGTGAATGTCGGCAATCCCATCTGCAGGGCTGGAAACTTATTTGTCTGTTGGGTCATCACCTGCAAGGGACGAATGCATCCCGTTCTAATGCCATGGATAAAGAACTTGCCGCCACGACGCATCTTCAAGGCATTCTGATAAATGAGGCGGACAAAGGAATCGAATGTGGTGTGCATCTGCAGCACAGCCAGACCCTTGATGCGATAATCATCGGGATCAACGACCATGCCGACGCGATTACGTCGAAATGGATCAAAGACGTAGAAAAATTCGCGATCTCGCCAAATTGACAAAACGGAGTTATCAATCTGAAGCAAGGCTCCTGGCCACTCTTGCATTTCGAAGAGATGCTGCAGGGCCTGCGTCAACTGGGAGTCCAAATACGACGGACAGTCCGTCACATGTCCAGTTATCAGGAAAGGATACTTGCGAACCGTCGCCTTAAAGGCGCCCATCAAAAACATTTCGGGTAAATCAACAACGTTTAATTCCGGTTTCTTGTTCTTCCAACGTTTGCCATCCAAACGGAACTTCTTACGTAGAGTCTTGTAATAAGCTACGCCGTATCTAAGGATATCATCGATGGTCATGGGACGCCAAACTTTGGCTAGCTCGAACTCCGAGTAGATGAGCGCAATGAGAGAAACGACCAAAGATGCATTCTTTTCCGTACCGGAAATTGGCTGTTGTATACCGCTATTTCCTCCCGTCTTCACAGCGAAATGTTCATTGACCACAGCCCACAGTTTGTGATAGTGAAACAGTTTATCCTTGACAATTTCGGGCTCCCTAAGCTTACCATATTGAGTCAGTGATATTTCATAGATATTGAACTCATCCTCCGGCGTCAAGTCACTGAATTTGGTTATCAAATGCACCAAGTGCTCCACAAACCGTGTCGCCATAAGGGAACATTTTCCCTCCTCAAAGTCACGCAGACAGAGATCGTTGCGACCATTTGAATCGAAGATGAAGAACGAGTTTGAGCAACGTTTCCAAATCAAGAGGAACATATCGCGGGAGGTAAAAATGCATGCATTATATTTTGAAAAGTATAGGGAAAGTGCCTTATAGACATTTGGCTCATTCTTAAATTGTCCCGTGAAGTGTATGACAATCTGAACGGCCGACTGACGTTCGGCCACTTGAGGTAATATATCAAAATCATTGTCCTCCGACTTATAATTGAGGGCTTGACTCTTTTTCAACAACTTTACACCTCGTTTAAGTATACCATCCATTGTGCCGGCTGTCCAGAAATCGGGATTCATGTGATATGTCTCCACAAAGGCTATTATAATGGCGGCTATCTCGCTGGGTCTATAGTAATATCTGTAAAATACGCCGCTTTATTTCTGCTACCTATTTATATTTTCAATTTTAAACTTGACTCACGTCTGTCGAAATGCTTCTTTTTTGGGTTCCGGATAGATATTTCGAGTACCGAATACAATTTCAGCGCCGAATGTTTTTCCCAGCTGCTCGGGTATATTGTACACCGTGAGTTCGAGATCGTGAGCTATAATTTTTTGGCAAGGCTAAAGGAATTTAAAGACCTACGCTCAGATAAAACACGAGGACAACAATACCCACCATATTTAGGCAAAGATGCTGCTATAAAATCCTGATCCAAATCCATTTCCCGCTTTTGCATGCCCATATTCCAGGTCCATAAATCCTGCGGGCTACAGCCCTCGATAATGTCATAGGTTCGCAAATTCTCACCCTCTAAACCTTCTTGAATAATACGTGGATTGTATGTGGGGAATGGCAATTCTTCTAGAGGACCAACTTGAGTTTCGTTTATATAAATGCGACTTTTGGGACGTTTCAATTCAAGCTAAGGATATATTTTATTATTATTCTGCATTCAGTAAATTAAAACTTTGCAAAGGTTCTAATTCGTATTTTCTGCTTTTAAATCAGTCGCACATAAATATTTTATAGCTATGCCAACAGATGTTCAGGTTTTGGGTACGCTATGGAAATTTTTGAGCTTTTTCCATCGAAATTTGTGCTTAATTGAAGCTAATTGTATATGCCATTACGCATACGCCACGTAGGCTGGCTGAGCCTCGTTGCCTCGTTGCATAAACTTCACTCAACACAGCAAAAGCAAAAGCGAAACCATAAAAGAGAAGAAATAAAAGTCAGAAGACAGCTTTATGAACAGCCCTATATACAATGAAAGTGCTGCATCCATATGGTTTAGTTATCGCCAATACTTTGTGCGCTTTCACTTGTCCGAGTCGTTCTCCTGTTCTGGTTGATATGAGCTTTTTATATAGTACTTGGTTTTTTCTGCTCGACCCCATAGACATTTATGTGCGAGTTAATGCGACATTTCAAGTTGCAAAGCTGAAAATAGCACGCATACGCCACGGATGCCGGCGTGAACACGCCTATAAATACAGTATGTATGTATGTACTTATATGTGGGTATATACATACATCTATACATATCTAGAGCTAAATATGGAGGCCAATCCATGTCGCACTCAACGTTACTGTTACTCTGGCTGACTATTGAAGTTAGTAAGCGGCATAAAGTAAGCACGAAATGCCAACTAGACTGGCTAACTATACACGACAGCTGCGTGTGTGTGCATGTGTATGTGTCTGTAGGCGTCTGTCTGTGTGTAGTTGTATTTGTGACTGCCTCTATGGCTGGCTGGCCACGCTGACGGCCACAAAACAGCGCACAGAGCAGTAAACAACGAACAGCGCTTAGTGCCACATCACGAATCTTATCGCAAGCGCACGAATGCCAGAAAAACCAGCAACACTAACAGCAACAGCAACCACAGCTGGCAGCAACAACAACAACAACCACAACAAAACCCGACTAACTCGGAGCCGAGCGTAGGTCGGTCGCTTCGGCTGCAGAACAAACAAGTCATCTAACAAAAATACGTAAGAAATAATGAAATGAAAAATATAAAACACAGCACAGCAAGTAAAAGGCAACAAGCAATAGCAATAATAACCAAGTGAGCGAGCACTTATAGCATACGATGTTCGACTATACGACGTCAATAAATACGAGTACATAGTGCGATACTAATACCAACAATAACAGCAACAACAACAGCACTGACTACAATTATACTCGCAACCCTCTCAACTTTAAATGCTGCTGACACGAGAGTTGGCAAAATGTCAAACCAGGTACGTTGTTGTTGTTGTTGTTGCTGGTTGTTGTAATTGTATTGTAGGCATGACGCAAGAAGGAGACGCAAAACACGCTAAAAGAGAATTTTAAACGCAGGTGTTTTTATTGCATTTCAATTACTTAACCTGGCTGCACTTCAAATTGGCGATAAATAAATCAATTAAAATGCTTAAAATCAATAAATTTCAAAAAATAGAAGGGAATAAGAAATGTTAAACATGTGTCATGCAAATGCAAACTAAACAAACTCTGCACACACACGCACACACACACACATGCATCTATATGTCCAGTAATACAGTGACTCCAAGCAAATTGAACTTAGTACTTTTAAATATTACAAATTGTAAATGCATTTATTTTTTTTACAGAAAAGGTAACTTAAATAAATTTGAAAAGCAAATTTGTTAGTTAGTTATTTTATTTTGATTTTTAATGTACATTTTAACTGAACAACAAAATGTAGTAGTTCTAATAAGCTGTCAACCACTGTAGATTTGTGTGTATGTATGTGTGTGTGGTCATAGCAGCTGCTGCAGCCTGTTTTCAAGTTCAGCAAGGAGCAAGCAGCTACAACAACAACAACAGCAACAACCACACGTCAGCAGAGTCGAAACTTAATAACCATATGCGCATAAGAATATGTGTGTGTGTGTGTGTGTGTGTGCTTAGCAAGTGTAGCACATATGCACATGCCATTAAGATGCTGAAGTTGCATAAAAGCCAATACAAACATATGCATACAGACAAAAGAAGCCCATGGCATGCAATAAAGACTTGAGGGCCAGGTATTTTTGCTTTTTGTTGTTGTTGTTGTTGCTGCCCTGTCACCTTTTTTTTGCTCAAGCAGCCAACAAACTTAACGAACGAGCGGCCATAACAACATAACGCACACACACACACATGTAGACAGCAGGCAAACAAACGACGTCAAAGTAAAGCGCAATAAGAAAGAGCAATGGCAGCTGCAGTGGCGTAGTCAATTTTGAATAAAAAGGGGTTTCAAGCAAGGACCTAAGCAATAAACGTTACAGTTAAACATTCATTTAATGAACAATTGTCTGCTCAAATGGCCTGCAGAGCAAAGTTGATAAGCCACATTTAATAAACGCCCCATAAAAACACATTAAATCGCATTTTATCAATATCAATACAATTTTGTTGTGCTCCAAGTGTAACTGTGTATATGTATGTTATAGCGTACAAGTTTGAAGAGCTTACACTTATACACAGACAAACTGGCATTTAATGATACGTATACGGTTTTGCCTTATCTGCAGAAAAGTTAATTAGCTCAGACGAAATAAAAACAACTGTCAAATTGCAAAAAAATTATAAACAAGTATCAAGTTGTAATCAAAATAGCTTAAAATAAGGAAATATACTATAACAAAAGGTAGTCGAGAAAGTTTTTAGACCAAATCAACAAATATAATAATTTATTAATTTATATTTTGTTTCATTTTTATTTTTAGTTTATTTTTGGCTATGGTTCTTAGAAATATTATTTTTCTAAAATAAACAAATAAATTTGTACGTTATTTTTATTTTAATATTGTCTAAACATTTTTTTGACTAAGTGTATGCTCATTATTAAATAATCATCTACGCCCCTGGCAATTGAAATGTAACAAAATAATGCGATGAAAAGGAAATCAAGAACGAAACATGTAACTAACAATAAGAGCGCAAATGAAACGCCAGCGTCGCGACGCAAGCAGCGCTGCCAACGTCAACGTTGGTCGGCTTTTGCATAGAAGCGAATGCAATGCACAGCAACAACAACAACAAACGTTTCTCCATGCCTGCGAGAGTGTGAATATGCATTTCTGTGTGTTTGTGTTTACGTATGTATGTGTGTGTGTATAGCAGCTGCTGTGCGCTCCTCGCTTTAATGCCGCCCAGCAGAACTAGTTCGTACTAGTTACCCAACCAGCAAGTTCAACTGTATAGCATTAAATATCGTTGTCCTAGCAACACATCTACTGGGATGTTTTCTATTCTATTAAGCATAAGAAATAAACGTATGACAACTGCGACTCAATAAAACAGTAAAACACTTGTAAGACTCCTGTCCTTATCTAACACTCTGTGGGCTGCATTAGCAACAGAAATGTTGCTACAACAACAGCAAGCGCACTCACACACATACACTCTTACAGTTACTCTCTTACGCTCTTTACACTGACACGTGCACACTTAAACGACAGACGGTCGTCGCATAGCGTACCGTTTTTATTTCATATGGCCGCAAACAACAACAACAACAAGAGCAACGAACACACGACAAACACCTGAAACCGAAAAACAGTGCACAAGTGTTACTCAGCAACAAAGCACGCGTGTTAAAATGTCGCCCCGCCAGCAACAACAACAATAACAGCAACAACAACAACTATAGCAGTGGGAATAGCACACTAAAACAATTGAACAACTGAGAAACTGAGAAACAAGTAAAAAAAAAAAAACGTAAAACAGAAAAGTGCTAGCAAACATTTAGGTATAATTTAAAGACATTTTAAATGCAAATTGTATTAATAATTATTATTACAAATGGCTTTTCTATTTGCGCAGCATTAAAAGGAGTCGCACATACAACAACTACAACGTGCAAGAAAAACGTGGGAGCAGCGCTCTCAGCAATTTCTCTCAGAGAGGGAGACAGACAGTGAGAGAGAGAGAGAGGGAGGCAAGCAACAGCGCAATTGGCTTTTTAGCAGCTTGAGCTTTCATTTTGAGGACGCTGCGCAGCTGTCGACGTTGACGCTGACGTTGCCAGAGAGGAGACAAAGAGAAGGAAAGTTAAATATTGAAACTGCATTTTGTGCAAACGCACAGCAGCCATGGCCACAGCAGCAGCAGCGGCAGCAGTAGCAACCACAAAAAAAGGCATTAGCAGCAGTAACAACAACAACAAAGGGGTAAGTCAATGTGTCTCAGCGTTGTCTGTGTGTGTTGTTAACTTGGCCTTTTAAGCTGACCGAGGGTTGATTTGTTATGCGCTTTTGCTGATGACACACACACACAGACAGGCACAGTGGTGGCCGCGTTAGTAAGACCAAAAATTTAAACGCAGTAGCGTAGTCTTTAAATTTGTAGAGGGCGACTAGTAAATTTTAAAGTTTAAATAAAATAATCATTATATTAAGGATGCTTAAGTACATATTATTGGGAGCTGATTTAAATTGTATTAAAAAAATTTACTATATCGAAAATTTCTATGAACTACATATATGATTTTTATAATTTTCACCAAATTTCATTATTTAAAAAAAAAGGAAACCGAAATTAAATTTAGAAACATGCATTAATGATGTTTAAAAAACAACAAATATGTTAATTTTTATTTCGTCAAAATACTTTCTTGACTAACTGTAGATGACGTTACTTATTCTTGTCTTGGAAAGGTCTATTTAGTTATCATCTTTTGTTTTTTAACGTCAATTTCTTAATATCTCAATTAAAATCTTTATCTAATAATTTTCTAAACCTCCCTGCAGGATAAAGTAAAATCCCGTCGTAATGAACGGAATATCTTAACCTTCTATGAGAAAATTGCCGTAATACGTTATTACGATGAAACGAATATATCAAGGAACAGTCTGGCAAAGATGTTCCATTGCTGTGCGACACAAATACGCCGGATTCTGGAGAAGAAGCGGGAACTGTTGCAGCAACTGGCGACGCTCAGCGAAGCGGATGCCTCCATAATCATTGAGGAGATGACGCGGAAGCGTCGCAAGTTCGAGATGAGCGCCATTAGCTTCCTGCTGCATGAGTGGGTGGAGCGATCCCGTCAGCTGCGACTCGGAGTCAGCATACGGAATCACACGCTCAAGGAGACGGCACTCAGGATGGCAGCCGTGCTCAATTTGCCGGCATTTAGGCCATCTTATCGCTGGCTGAATCGCTTTCGTGGCAAGTACAAGTACGAGGAGGATGATCTGGGCTATACGGGATCGTCTCCCGTATCCGGCACACTGCCCGTGGAACAGATTATAGTGGAATTCAAGCATGCTCTGCCCAATTTTATGCAAAAGGAACTTGCCGACATCGATGGGGATGTGAAGTTGAGCATACCGACACCAGAATTGGTCAACTTGTCGAGCGATAACAGTGAAATATCTGATGGAGATGAGCAGGATGACGATGGCGTGGAAATGGTGACCTGTGAACCAAGTGTGCTACCGTCGCCGGCAAGCACATCGGATGGGGAGGATGAACCCCCAATGGAATTGCCCCAGCAGCAACAACAGTCGCAACAGGAGGAGGATCCTGCGACTAGTCTACTGATGAATGCCGGCACCTGCACGCTGCTCAGCAGCGTCTTCCCCCACTTGGCCATCATTCATCAGTTCGCTCTCATGAACTCTGATGTGCAGGCATTGGAGCTGATCTCACAGCTGGGCGTGCACATGCAACAGCAGGCAACGTCCGGCGCCTATCGCGCCTTAACTCTGGCGACAAGCGGAGGGGAACCCCCCGAGCTGCCACCGGGCACCATTTATGCAGATATCGATGATATCGAATTGATAGAATAGACCTTAGCTTATCACCTAACTTAATATATATTTATAAATAAAGTCAGCTAGCACTTACCATGCGCTTGTCCGGAATTATAATCATATTGGAGCTGCATTCTGGCGATGCCAGCTCTGGTTTAACTTCCGTTTCTTCCTCCTCCCCTTCGACATCCTCCTCTTCTTCGGCTTCGTCCACATTCATGGGACTGTTGAGGGCCACAAGATCCTTGGGACAGGTTTTGTCAATGCGTGCATCGTGCTCCACAAGTCCAACGTCCCTCTTGGACATGAGCAAACGTTCACGCATAATGGCGTTGGTTTTCAATTCTTCAGGGGTTCTTTGGGGTATTATGCACATGTTGAACTCATCGTAGACTTCGCACTTCTTCTTAAAAGGACGCGCGAAACGCGATTCCTCAGCCTTCTGATGAAGTCGTCTCAACTCATCCTCGATGGTGAGGACATGCGAGATTGTTGAGTTTGGTGGCTTTTTCTGGCACACACGTTCACGGAGCGGACAATTCTCCACCTTCCATTCCGTTACGACGTTGTCGCCCATGTACGTACGGACTGCATATGGATTCTCTGATGGACTTGCGTCCGCATTTACTTCAACAAATTTCTTAAGCATTTTTGCAAGTTATGCACTATAAATTTAGCAGCAAATAATAAAATCACAGAATTGTAAACAGTTAATTTAGTATTCTAACTTGTAATGTTTCTTGTTGAATAAACCTTTCACGATTGATTTCAGTTTAGTTGTAAAAAACATGTAAGCCTACTGAGTTATGGCGCGTAAACGTTTCTAATTAATGAATTTTGTTATTTTCAACCACTAAATTTAAATTTATTGCAATTTTTATCAGTGATGAGCGAGAATATCGACTTAAATCGATTTTTATTCTCCGATATAAATCGCCAAGTGGACTCCACTTGCCAGATCGTTTTGAATTTTCAGTGCTGCAAAGCGACAATAATCAAAAAGACGCGGGTCAGCGATAAATTTAAATTTAGTTGTTGAAAATAACAAAATTGACTTAACTTTGTAGTTAAAAAACAATTTTAAGAAAATTTAAAATTCGAAATTCAATAAAATTATGGTAAGAATTTTAATAAAGGTTTGAAGTTCGTCAGCCCTCGGGAAGAGAAGTTACAAAACATAATCTGAAAAAAAAAAAATATATATGAAAAAATCTAGAAAATTTCAACAAAAATTATGCAAAAATTTAAAAAATTCTAGCTCAAAAAAAAAAAAAATTTCAATTTAGTTGAATTTTTGTAGTTGCAACTAAATTTAATTTTAACCTAAGTTAGAGAAAAGCTGCCAGATCGGGGAATTCTGTAGGGTGGCAACCTTTAAATTAGAACGAGTTGCCAGATCGGGGAATTCTGTAGGGTGGCAGCCCCATGTTGTTCGATTCAACTCTATTAAAAAGTGCATTCACTGGCAGTTAAGCAAATTAATTATTAAAATAAAGAGTGTATTTTGCATTGCACTTGATTTGATTTGTTGCAAATGCAACAAGAGGAACACACACCTTCTGTTCTCGCTTTTCGCGACAGTCGCAATTAAGTTGTACATGAGTAAACTATGAAAATTGACGATTACTGAACTCCAAGAACAACAACTTAGGCAAAAAGCTAAAACGCCAAGATGTGGATTCAACCCAAGGAGTTGTTGTTGCCCTCGGCATTTTGGTAAGTGCAAATGTATCAACAAATTATATTGAAATTCCAATAGTTGAGGGGTGTTTCCTCTGTATGGGATGCTGTGTGGTCCCCCGCCCACCCGCAAGCACCCGCTTTTCCAGCAGCTGATTAATTTAAAGCACACACACACACGCATATCAATGTAAATGGGTTGTGTAGGTGTGTGTGTGCATATTTGTGTGCCATTGTTGTTGTTGTTGTTGCCTTAAGCCCGCACTACAAGCTGATAACTAATTGAGCAGAGTTCAAGTCGCCAACTCTGCACTGATTCCACAAGCAGCTGTGTGTGGAACGTGGAACCTGGAACAAAGACGCAGAGAGCTTAAAACATTGTTTGACTGTTCTTTTTGTTCGCACAACTGTTTTTGTTGCTGCGTAAAAAAAACCCCTTGCAAACACACACACACAAACACACATGAATATATAAAAGTACATACATATACGTATAAAGTTTTTGTTTATTGTCAATGTTTTTATTGTTGGCTTTTGTTTGCAGGATTGCTGAAATGTACTCCAAGTATTTTGTGCTGCAAAAGCGTCGCGGACACGGCGAATCTCGAGGATTTGGCTCGATGCTGGTGGGCACCTTTGACAGCGTTATGAACACCAAACCAGCTCCATATCGAATACTGCATCAGACACCCTCCTCCGAAGTATCTTACGGTAGGTTCAATTTATATTCTCACACAAGTGTCTTATCAACGCAATTCCCATGTGTTAATTGTGGTTAATATGGCTGCAAGTTCGGCGTGAGGTGCACACCGAGGGGAGTGTCCAATCAGTGGACTGACTCATCCAATGCATACACATCGGGAATCGCAGATTTATAAATACATATGGTATATACTCATGTATGTTACTGGGGCAAATATACTTACAATTTTAAATGATTGAGGTGATTGAGTTCTCGATAAGAAGGTTAAGATGTCGTACAGTTTGAAAATCAATAAATATTAATGAAGACTGTACACTAATATGGATAAGGAATCGATAAATTATTACGTAAAGGTTAAAGATATCGGAGTAACCAGGAATTTAAACTGAAAGCAAATACTATTTTAAAGGGTCCCATTTGCTTAAATTTAAAGGCAAAATGAATTTAACGGCCGAATCATGATACAAATTGTATTTTTTTCGTATAATGAGTTGATTAAAAGTGAAAAATTGAAATTTAAAATTTTCAATATTCGAAATTTCAAAGGGGGGACCCTTGCCATCAAACCTATGATCCTGAGGAAAATAATTTTTTTTACAAAATTAATTAAGTTTGAATGCAGAATGAATAAATATGCCAAAACATGATCAAAATGGCATTCCGCTTGAAAATCGATGCAGTTTTGACAAAGTTATGGAAGTTTGAAGTTGGCCAGACTTTGGATCTAACAACTTTACAAGTCAAAATTTTGGTCAGATTTCACATGATTTTTTGCAGAAAATTGAAAGGTCTCAGAATCAAATTTAAAGTGTTGTTTTATACTAATTACGATATAAGGAGTTGATTAAAAGTGAAAACTTGAGATTTAAAATTTTCAATTTTCGAAATTTCAAAGGAATCCAGAGGAAAATTTTTTTTTTTAATTTTTTTTACAAAATTAATTAAATTTGAATACAGAACGAATAAATAGGCCAAAACATGATCAAAATGGCTTGAATTCCGCTTGAAAATCGATACAGTTTTGACAAAGTTATGAGAGTTTGAAGTTGGTCCGACTATTAATATTTTAATATAAAGCAAACATAAACATACATACATACATAGTCAGAAACGGGCTCGTAAAATTGAATGGAATTCAGCAAATAAAATGTCATTGTTTATATTTAGAACATACATAATAGAAAGAGTCATTTACTGGAGGAATTGTTCTGATATCTGGCGACTCAGGCAACAGGCTGTGTGTCACCCCATTAGATAACTAGTAGAAATATATTAAATAAATTGTTTATTTGATTGCATTATGCAATAAGAGTCTGGATTATATTGATTATTATTATTATTTTATATTGTTTCGTACATTTCTTTATAATTAGAAATTGCTATTGGAATTACACAAGATGAGATTGTTAAGGACTGGGAATGGCTTCAAACGAATCTGTTCAGCGTGCTTAATGAAATGGAGAATGAGGATGAAGTAACAAACTTTACAATATGCAAAATACAATCGTTGTATGCTCAAAATAATCAAGACGATACTGGCGAATCGCCGGACTTTAAAGTGATGACATCACAATTTCGACAAATCTTTAAAATGCCCGAAGAGGAGCGTTTGGTCAACTCGTACTCAGCCACGTAAGTGTAAATGAACTTAAACCAAATGATCGTTTAATATTCAACTAACATTCTATTTCAGCTATGTGAAGAACAAAATACCACGACAGGGACAATTGTACATCTCCTTGAATCATGTATGCTTCTATTCGTATATACTGAGTCAGGAGATTAAGCGAATCATTCGCTTCGCTGAGCTGGAGGATATTAGCCGGAGTGGCAATACAATATACCTGAAGACTACCAATAATATGACCTACAATTTCACTCTAATATTCAATGCGAATGAGGCGCATGTTTTGATCGAGCAGCTTAACAAGATGGCCATACAAAAGCTAATCCAAGATCCAGAGAGTCCAGTCGTCGATCATGACACCTCGAATTTTACACGCTTCGGCGCAAAGGCTTCCAAGAAGCCAGTTCTCTTGCGAGATTTGACAGCACGTCAAAAATCAGAAGAATTTCGTGTCTATTTTCGTTTACCACAAACGGAAATTATTGATGGCAAGATAAAGGCCGATATCTGGACGCCATTTTCAAAGCGTTTTCATGCGGGATACATATATTTATCGCCCAACTTCTTTTGCTTTCGCAGCGATGTCAAGGATTTGGTTAGCCTCGTAATTCCCATGAAAACAATTAAGGTAAATGTTAAACACGTTTTACAAATATGTAACTAACTTATTCTATTGTTGTTTACAGAGTGTGGAGAAGAAAGACGATGGTCAGCAGCGTTTTGACAATCAAATTGTCATCTTTACATCGGAGAATGTGCCTTTTATGTTTTCTAAGATTGTGGATCGCGAGGTGCTAATCTCAAAGATCACAGATCTGTTATCTCGCATCTATGTGTAAGTTATCATTGGAATTTTACAAGCGACTTTTCTTTCAACATCGTTTTGTTTGATTTCAGTCCCGTCAGCAGGGAACGCGCCAAATATGACATCTCGTGGAGTAAACAGACCGCATTTCTCAACACATTTAAGACGCAATTCAGCGCGGACATGCAGAAGAAACAGGATGTGAAGATGGCACGTTGGGAGGATCATTTTCGAGATTTTGGACGCGGCATTGCAATGTTTCGCACCACAGATGTGATTAATTTGATTGTGGAGGGCATACCGGACAAGTTGAGACAGGAGATTTGGTTAATCTTCTCGGGCGCCATACATGACAAGGAAATGAATCCCGGCCTGTACGAGGATCTGGTTGAGAAGGCTGCCTGCATTAAGGATTGCTTTGCGCACGAAGAAATCGATAGAGATTTGACACGATCTCTTCCTGAGCATCCGGCCTTTCAAAGCCCCGAAGGCATTGGCGCCTTACGCCGTGTCCTACAGGCATATGCCCTACGTAATCCGCAGGTGGGCTACTGTCAGGCCATGAACATTGTATCTTCGGTATTTTTGCTATTTTGTGATGAGGAAAACGCCTTCTGGATGCTGGCAAGTCTTTGTGAGAATCTATTGCCGGACTACTACAAGGATAAGGTTGTTGGCGCCCAAATCGATCAAGGAGTGCTCAATGAGCTGGTTGAAACGCATATATCGGACTTGCATGAGCATCTGGAGCGACTGGGCGTTATTAAGATGATCTCCATATCATGGTTCCTCACCATATTCATAAGTGTGATCAGCTACGAGAGCTCTCTACAAATTCTGGATTGCTTTTTCTACGAGGGTGCCAAGATCATATTTATGATCTCACTGCAGATCATCGAATGGAATCGTGACAAGCTGCTCGAATGCCAGGATGATGGCGAGGCCATGCTGGTATTGCAAACCTATTTGGGTGGCATCTACAACCCGGAGTATCAAGTGCCACCTCCCACAGACAAGCGCAAGCTCGAACGTCCACAAACTCAAACCATCCAGACGCTCATCCACGAGGCGTACACCAAATTCGGCGAGGAGCTGACCCAACAGCGCATCGAGGAGCTGCGTAACAAACATCGTCGCCTCACCGTGCGACAGTTTGACATTGACAACGAGATGACCATTGTAAAGGCCCATGCTCAGAATGCATACTTCAAACGGCAGGAGCTGCACATGCTGCTCACAATTATACGGGAGGAGAAGCTGGCGCTTAAGTCCATGCAGCAGCAGCAGAAGGCACAGAGCATGAGCGAGGCGCCACAGTTGCAGCATCAACAGTCGCAGGCACATGACATTATGCCTGGTGGTGGCAACGGACGCCACGAGGCATATTGCGTCAGTTTTGAGGTATTCCACACGCTCTTCACAGAGCTAACGCCTTGGCGCAAGTGCGTCGGCGTCGACATTGCCGAGAAACTCTTCAGAGTAAGTCACAAGTTATTTTGCACCACTAGATTATTATATTAATATCTTATTCTAAATCTTTTGTCAGCTGACGGATAAAAAGGGCACCGGATTGCTGGATTTTGGGCAGCTTATTAACGCATTGGGCTTGGTCTGTTCCACCAAGAGTATGGAGAAACTAAAGTTGCTGTTTGTATTGCATTTGCCTCCACTATTGTCCAAGGCGGAAATTGAACGCACGCGTCGTCCGCGTCCACGGACCAAAGATGATGCCGAGGAGGCCATCGAGGCAGAGGATTTCTTTGAGTAAAAGCTTGAAATTGATTAGGCTTTCCATTGTCATTCATATTGATTCAAATTGTATTTAATTGTAGTGATGATGCCTCGGAGTCGATTGAAGCGCTGCCGTCGCCATCGGATAACAACTTTGATGCTGATGACTTTGCATTGATAAGCGCCACGCAACATTTGCATAATTTGGCTGGAATCTCGGGCAACACATTCATGGACTTGTCGCGAACACCGAATCTGTCACTGAACTCGAATGCATCGTCGTTGGCGCAACGTAACTCAACGTTCTATGTGGATCTGCCCGCTGCACTCCAGGGTACTGCAACACGCACAGAAGCTGGGCAGGATGACGACCAAGACATCGGTCTACGCCAGCAAGGACGTTACGAATCGATTGACACATTTTCGGATATTTCAGATCTGGGCGCGGCCCCGACGACAACAGCTGGCACAGCAGCAGCAGGCACAAATGCTGCCGATCAAATGCTACTGAACGTTGAGACTATATCGAATTTCTCACAGATTAGCGACCTGGTTGCGGCCACGCGTCTCGAACGTGCCGATTCAAATGCCACGGATACCCGAAGTTTGGGCAGTTTGGGCTATTTGCTGGATCAGACGACAGAAGGTGCCTCCGGCAGTGGACAGCATCGACATGTGCCGCACATGCGCAAGGAAAATTTCCAGCTACTGTGGCGCAGCATCATCGAGATCTTGGGTTGCGTCCAGGACGAGGATATGCGATGTGCATGTAAGTAAAACTCAACTTATGCTACTTTTTTTTTTTGTTTAACTTTTAAGACCTTTCTTTGGCAGACGAAAATCTCATGGAGATGGGCAACAGCAACATCAAGAAAGAGCCCAGCCTGGAGAGCTTTACACAGCTCAATTTGGGAGGCAGTGGGGATGAGGTGAGTACAGGGATCTACTTAAATTAGAGATCAATTATTATTTATTTCTGTAATTCTAACAAACTTTTGTCTGATTACAGCAACCGGATAATAATGGAAATCCCACAACTCCCGCTGCAGAGCCGAGCAGCACAACACGCTTGTTTGTAGCGCTCGAGGAGGAGCTGCGTCAGGCAAAAGCTGGAGCATCAGCTACAGTTGGAGGAGCAACTGCAACGACAACAACAACCACAACCAGCAGTGGCAGCAGCAGCAGCACAAACACCTCCGATTCCTGGCACATATCCATTAATCAGTTTATAGCGACTGCTCTGACATGTGAATGCATTGTGAAGGCATTCCAAACCCAGACACGCATTGTGGAGCAGATTGAGCTGCTGCAGAAGAAGCGACGCAAATGTTTGTCCACTAATTATAGCTACTGAATCCTCTCCACCTGTTATCGCATATTCCCCACAAGAACCCAATGTATTAGCCATATAAAGAAAGTCCCCCCCAAAGTAGAAATGTGCAATGCGACTTCAGCTTTTAACCGTATCCCGTTTTCTATATACATATATATGTGTGTATTCGTATCTTACCCGATTAGTTAAGCCAATTGTTTGTGAATATAGTTCTATTATACCTATTATACATATTAAATATATATAATAATACAAGTCTAATTTAGTTTTTTGCATTTTATTTCAATATATGCATGTACATATATATATATGATTTGTAAGAGTGCTTAAGTTCCCCACAGCTTATGAACAAATTTCATATGATGTACATAATCGGAAAATCTTTTAAAAGCCTTTGGACAGTGCTCACATTTGTAAGGCAGATCGCCAGAATGAAGCAATCTGTGTTTTTCCAAATTATGTTTTAAATTGAACGCCTTTGAGCAGTGCTCACACTTGTAGGGACGATCGTCCGAATGAATAACTTTGTGATTGTTTAAAGTGTATATGGTTCTAAATGCCTTTGAACAATTCTCACATTTGTAGGGACGATCATCAGAATGAATCGGTCTATGGTGTTGTAAATTACGTTTATTTGTAAACTTCTGAGGACAGATCTCACATTTGTAAAGGCGATCGTCATAATGATTATATCTGTGCCTTTCCAAGCTGTACTTATGCTTAAAAGCTTCAGGACACAGCTCACATTTGTATGGCCGTTCCTCAGAATGAATCTCCATGTGCACCTTTAATATGAAATTGGCGTTGAATGCTTTCGGACACTTGTTGCATTTGAAGGGACGTTCATCGGAATGAATCAGAGTGTGTCTTTTTAATGAGCTTTTGGCTTTGAAAGCTTTCGGGCACTGATCGCATTTGAAGAGAGGTTCGTTGAAATATTGTACTTTTGTCTTTTCATTCTCAGCCAGAGTTTCATTTAATACTTTAGTTGCTGATCTTCCATTTCCATTGCAATTCACAGTTTCATCTGTAGTTGAGACTCCTTCACTGTCCCTTAAGTTGGCTTCATTAGTTTCGATCGTTATTGAGCATCCTTTAAAGTTATCATCATCCACAGTGTCATCCGGTTCTGGTTTGATGCAAACCTCTATAAGGCACGAATCGCCTGTAATAAATTCCCCGATGTCGGGCTTCTGTTCACATTCACTCAGGAGTTCCATAAAATACTTTTGACTCTGCTCGCATCTGAGTTTGAATTCAAATGCATTCTTGGCAGCCGAAATGCAGGGTCCACATATGTTTTGGGGCAACGAATCCGATTCCCTGATTACACAGTTGGTACAAGACTGCAACATAGCAACTAGGAGTGGTTCATTATCCGTCTGCTCTCGCTCGGCGAATATATTCTCAAGTGTGGTGCAGTTTAACGTACAAAACCGACAAACTTCATCCATTTCGTATTTTATTTTTTTATTTGTTCATTTCATATTTAGAGATGGCAAAACAGATGTTTACATTTCCAAGATGCGAAAATATATCAATTGCAACTGCAATTGTACAATTGGCAATAGGTATCGATAGATCAACTAACATAAGTTATCGGTCGCGATGTGAATGCTGTGTTTATCGGTGCTACAGAACATATTTATCGTCAAATTCAAAGTTCAATTGCGGGAAAATATTTGTTCTGTTTAATTTTGTTAAAAGTGGCTGAAAATAATATAGTTTTGAGTACGACCAAATAAACGTGCACGGTTTTGTTGAGTCTTAGATAGATTTTCAGATATGGGTTGGAAGATTTTAATCCCAGCTGAGCTAGTTTTAAAAATGATAAAGGCTTGTTTTGAGGCAATTTATTTCAATATATTGACAAATATATATACATAAATTTTACTACTATGCCATGTCTACATCCTCAAGCTGCTTTGAATTCCTACGGGAATTTGCAGAAGCCTCTTGGCGAGCATGTTCGGCGCTGCGCACAAGGCATTCCTCATAGTTCCACTTGGGGAAGACACGTTTGTAGAGATACATGAATGCCGTATCGTAGGAACGTAGCTGGCCATCGAAATAGCACTTCATGTGTCCGTGTGTGCCCAGGGATTCCTTAATGTGACCCAAACGACCGCATTTGGTGCGTAGTTTCACCGGCTTAAAGTACTCCACGTCCTCCTTGTAGAAGAACATGTAGCGTATGGTGGCCGATTTGCGATTAATGCGCATTGGATGACCACTAAGCACCACACGCTTTAGCACAATGCGATCCGGATTGCAAGAGATTAGACGACCACGGGCAACCAAGGCCAGCGTTGAATCCGGATTCACCTTAAAGGCGAGCACAGCAGCGGGTGGAAACTGTATGGGCGCATAGAAAGTGGCGCAAACAGTTTCATACGGCCGGAAGAACCTCTCAAACTTGTGCTTATCCCCATTGGTGTGTTGGCTGTAAATGGGATTGACAACGAAGCGGCGATAGCCACATTGTACAATCAGTTGCTCCTTGGACTTGAGAGGCACCTCAGAGTCTGGAATACGCTGCAGCACAACATTCATAACACACATCTGGTGCTCGTGTGGCAACATGCCATAAACAATCACATTATCGGTGAGCTGGCCGGATCTGAAGGCACTCCAACGGCTGGCGGGCACATTGATGACATGCAGTGTGATGTATAAGCCAGGCTGGAATTTATATTGTCTTAATAACTTGTTGATTAATCAGTTTAATTGTATACTCACCAATACACCCTCGAAGTCCTTGGCCTCTGAGAGAATGCGTCGCTTGGTGCGATCAAAGTTCGTGAACTGATAGATGCGCGCATAATCGCTGGGCAGATTCTCTTTGGCATCCCAGGGAGAGGTGCGGAACGATTCGAGGCCGCGATATTTCTGGAATCGCTCGTGGGCGGGAACATCCAGCGGTGTGTCGATCTCGTCGGGCCACAGTTGATCCGTGCGAGCTTGCTGCAGTTTCTGCATTGTTTCACGCTCCTCCTGGAAATCCATTTGTTGATCGTACTTTTCATCATTAATGGCAGCTTCCGAGGAGACGGAAACACTGTCCAAATACTCTTCCGTCTCCGAGTCACGTTTCTCGCACTCATCTTCAAAGGATTTATTATCACAGGACATAAAGTCCTCGTCATCCTCGTTGCCACTCATATCGTCATCGTCATCATCATCATCATCCTCATCGTCGTCGTCATCCGCTTGGTCTTCCTTTTCCTCCACATCGGGTATCCAGGCGGCCTGGTATTCACTGTAACCTTTTGGAACACGTTTTATAAGACGTATTTTCTTGGTTTCCTTTTGTGAGGCCTCGATTTCCTCTTCTGTTGGCCAGGTTTGCTCCGCATCCATGGGATCTGGTATATTCTCGGTCTGTAGCGACGTTTGCTTTGCTGGATCACTGCGATCCAGCAAACGCACCTCAGCCGCCTCTCCCTCACGAGTCTTGTCCAGCTTATAGGGATCGGGTGGCGCATCGACTTGACCCAGTTGATAGTCACCAAGTCCGGGTATGTGGACCAGTCCATTTACATTCAAGGACTGTCCACGCAGATAGCCAGTTATTTTCAGTGTTCCCAGCTCCCCATTCGGCACATATTCCACCAGATCACCAAACAGATGTGGACGATTGCTGACGTTATGCAGGACACGTATCTTCTGTCCACCAATGCGTCGCATCAAATTCAATCCTTCGGCAGCGCTGTCCAACTGCACCACTTTCTCCTCGGGCAACAGTTTGGAGATGAACTTCTGTGCCGCCTGCTTTGTGGCAGTGCGTCGCTTCGGATTAATAGATTCCAGATCCATGAGTGCCACAATCGGAGTCGGTATGCCTTGTGCTGAGATCATGTTGAACACCCGCTGTCCCCAACGATCGAAGATCTCATCATCCCCAAAGGCAGCCGACGTTAGCATCAGTGTGGTGTCGCACACCTTCAGGTAATCCAGTGCAATCAGCTCATTCCCTCGTCCAACTGGAGGCACAACAAAGGCGAAGCGTTGCTTGAAACGCGGCAGATTCATGTAAACAATGCCGCTGGAGGATTTCTCCACAACGATCTCACTGTCGCAGCTCTCGAGGATGGCCAGCGCCGAGTTGGCATCGATCTGCTCGTGCATCGGCAGCAGACAGACCAAGAAGGGAGCAGTGTTTTGACCACCAAGTTGACGCTTCTGCTGCAGAACTTCATCGCGTTTGTTTTTGCGCAGCTGATTCAATTGATTGCGTCGCTGCTCCTTCCGCTGCTGCTGCTTATGCTTGTGCGAGATGGCCTTAAGTCCGACTTTGCCTATGTAAAACAATAAATAAACAATTTAATATACCCTTGTTGAAACACACACAAAAACACACACACCTTTAAGTGCATTGTCGATAGCTCCTTTGGAACGATGTCGTCCAGTTTTGTGCGCCTTGTTTGTCTGTTTCAAAGGCCCAGGCCGATGAAACGCATTATCCGCCATAATTTGGCTAATTTATTGTTCCAAATTAAAACAAAATATCCAATATTTTCACACTGTGTTATTAAAACGAGGCGAGCACATGTTCCACTAACAATTATCAATATTAAGTCATCGATGACAAATTAAATCAAGTGTGGTCACACTCAACTTACAGTGTTGTATAATGCGACAAATGCTGGTATGAAAGTGAGCATGGTGGGGCGCGCAAATTCAAATCTGTACAAAAAGTAACCTGTGAGCAAGATTTATAAAATATTAAATAATAATATGAAAATTTTAAGCAGCAATAAAACACAGTAATTTTGTTTTTAAACCACATTCAATGTAAATATGTATTTGTTGTTATGGTATATTTTTAATACATTACATATATATGTATGTCCGTATGCATGCAAGACAAGACAAGCAGCTTGCTTAAACATAACGCTGTTTATTTATATATGTATAAGTAAGTTTACTTTTTAGTATATGATATAAGTATGCGTTGGTTTTCCGAATGCATCCGTAGTTGAATAGTAGTTAGTAGTAGTAAGTAACTGCATATATTTTGTATTGCATATAGAACATGCCAAAGTTTACATAGAGTTTTTAACTAACTTAATTGCATAGAGTATTTAATAGATACATTTTGGGGTGGTGTAAATAATTTAAAATAGTATTAAGTAGTAGTAAACATTTCTGTTTTCTTTTTTTTAGGTGTCTGGGTTTAAAACTTAACGGTAGGCATAACACTTAACGCTTTCATAAAAAAACAGAAGTCTCAATAAATTTACATAATTAAATAGTAGAAGTTTTTGTTTTCAATTTTTTTTTTCAGTTAAGGTAAATTGAGTGATTGTTTTTCATTAATTGGGTTTGGTTCAATCTAGGTTGGTTGCTCCATGGCAATGCCTTTATATTTATGTATGTATGTTTTGTTACACATTTAATTTGTTGTTTATATTTCACATATTGTATGGCCACTAACAGCGCTATTATAATAAATACGAGTTTCCACATCGCGTTAGTCTCGACGACGTGTTGGACAAATCTCAATGTAGCATGATTTTGCTGCGCTTTCAGAATTTCCACCAAGAGTTCTCTCCTCATAGGGACTTTTTACCATTGTCCCTATCAAAAAAATAAAGTATGCACTTGTATATAGATATATATATATATATATATATATGTATGTATATATGTATTCAATGTATATATTAATCAATATTTATGCTATCAAAACGGCCACACAATGCACTCTGCTCTTCCCCCCCGCACATTGCGAGCAATTTTGTAAAAAATTATACATTCCCACATTGGGAGAGTACCCATGTACTTTCCGTTTCCCATTCCCATTCCCAATCCCAATCCCAATCCCTTTCAAATTCCAATTTACATACAAAATGCTCTGACACTACGGTTAGGGCCTTAAAAAATTGTTGCCAACGCATGCTCTCCTCTCAATAGCCAATATCCTTTTTGTTGTTGTCGTTATTGTTTTGGGTTTTTGTAATACACTTTTTTTTTTGTTGTTGTACAAATTTGCGCTTTGTTTTGTGAGCATCTTTTTGTTGGGTTTTTTTTTTTTGTGCAAGTTTTCATTGTGCTGTGAGGCATAAACAAATTACATGTTCCTGCACTGAGCGCAAACAGATCGAGCCTTTGTATTGTCACGCACAAAATCATGCACATTGAATTTTCCATCATCGCCATGGTCGTAACCGCGACTCTTAAGCTGCCTGTGAAAAGAAAAGCAATTCGTATATATACAGATATAGAGATATAGAGTTTATCATTAGTTTTTGAGTTTTAGAGTAAACTAGAATTGATAAAGAAAAGTAATTAAGTTCGCTCAAAACTTAAAGTCATTCTCATCTGTCGTCGTGTGGCTGGCAAAAAGTTGTGTTGTGACAAACTCACCTGGCGACCGCTGTGAATGCCAGCTCCACATTGAGACCCGTCTTCGCCGATGTCTCCATGAACGGCACATTGTGCTCACGTCCAAGGCGTTCGCCATCCTCCCGCTTCACCTGTCGCTCGCTGCTGCCGCAGTCGGCCTTGTTGCCTTTAGGCCAAGTGACGAGAGAGAAAGAGAGAGAGAGAGAGATTCAGGTTGGAGAAAGTGAGAGATGCGTTTGCAAAAGCGACAAAAGTTGCAAAGTTTTTCACTCGTAATTTAATTAAATAGCCAACAGCTGCTGCTGCTGTTGCTGTTGCAACTGCAACTGCTGAGCTGGCTTTAATCAAATCTATTTGGAAGCCTTTTAACTCAATCTCACCTATTAAAACGATGACCACATCCTCCTGCGCATATTCACGTATCTCGCCCAGCCAGGCCCGTATATTGTCGTAGGTGGTCTTATTGGTAACATCATACAGCAGCAGCAATGCTATTATTGGAGTGAAAAATAAAATGATGTAAGCCACTCTAAAACGAATCACAGTCATCGGATCACTCACCATGGGCATCGCGATAATAGGCGTGCGTCACACTCCGGAAACGTTCCTGTCCAGCGGTGTCCCAGATTTGCAATTTGACGCGCGTTCCATCGACGACGACAACTTTGTTCTGTGTGGCGCCGTCGTTGCAATTGAGTTATGTGTGTGTTTGTTATGCAAAAAGAAATGTTGTTGCCAATGAAAACGCAATTGTTACACAAAATGCAATTAATTTACGAAATGTGCATGCCAAAGAGACAGAGAGACAGAGCGAGAGAGAGAGAGTGAACGTTAAATGTACGTATAAGAGACCACGGGACGTATACTTTATTCATGTTACACAGGCACATTGCGTATACGCAGCGGTTGCCACGAACATGCAGACACACATCAAAAACACACTCGAAATACAGTAATACAATTACAGTTGAACATTCAGACTACAGCAATTTTAATGATACAACTGATAAGGAGGATCGCACGGTTGGGGCTACTCAGACAATCAGTCAATATAATAAATGAATGTGTGCTTGGCAGCCATATTGACTTTATTTGACTATATAAGTGTGTTTGTGTGTGTGTTGTAAATTGGGCACAGACAAATAAAAAGCAAAAAGCTGTTAGAAAAACAAATTTCAAGCTAAGTAAACATAAAGTCAATGCACTGCGTCAAAACATAAGATGAAATTTACTAGGAATTTCATTTACAGCGCAGGTAAATAAAAACCATTTGATTTGTATTTAGTATGTGCTCTCATATTTGCCAAGGTTGAATTTATTATACGTTAAATTTAAACACAATTTCTCTCATTTATTATTTATGTGTTTATTATTCTGTAAAGTCGAACATGTTTTAGAGTATTTTTTATGTTTAGCAAATTGTGTTTATTTACTAAATAATTAATTAACTTTTTATATTATTTTATGAGCTTGTAGATTAACTTGAAATATGCTTTTATTCACTTCCAGCAAATAGTTGGTAATAAATTAATTAAATATTCTTCACCTTTGCTTGATTTCAATAACTTATTTCAACAGAAATACGCAATACCTTTGGTAGACATTAAATAAATTTGTACAGTGCTTTCAATTTTTGCTGTCAAGGCAACAAATTGAAAAGGAATAAAAAGGACGATTTAACGGCGAACAAAATTTAAGGTCAGTCGGAAATCATTCAGGAGGATTATACGTAAATACAAAAAAAAAAGGAAAGAAAGAAGTATGTAAGAAAGTTAAAAAACCAAAAAAGGACGCACTTATCCACACAAAGAGCGGCAAAAAATGACTGAGAACAAAAGGATAAGAAGAACGTGAGTTAAACACAGATAGACAGTGAGAGAGAGAGAGAATATGGTAGACTGGTATGCAGTATGGCAAATACTTGTAGTATTATTGTTGTTTAATAAATTTATGTGCCATGTGAGCTCCCAGCAATTTCTACGATAATAAAGCCTCTAGATGCTGAAACAAAAACCCCACAATAATAAGCATGATAAAAACAACACCAACAACTGCAAGTTAAATACGAGTAACAAGTGTACGCGAACACACACACACACACCCACAATCACACACACACACACACACACACGTACAAAGAGACAAAACCATCAACAAGTCCTTTTCAAGTTCATATGCTTTTTAATAAATAGCCCCAAGGAGCTAAGCCGCAGCAATGTTGGCAACTCTGGGCAAGGGTGCTACCCTTATTCCCTGCTCTCTGCTCCCTTGTCGCTACTCCCCACAGACGGGAGAGCGGAAGGGGAAGTGGTTGAACACGATTTAAGCAGGCGGAAAAATGTTTCAGTAAAGAGCAGAGCCACATCAACTGGGAGTCATGAAAACCGCAAAGCAAACAGACAAAGAGAAACACACGCACGCACAAATAACTTTATATTCGACATTTAGATACCCTGTAAAACACCAAACACTTAATGGGAATATTTCAAATAACATACACTTAATATTAGATGCATATAAATATTTTTATTACTGCAACACATCTGTTAGCTTTAACAGCAACTGTAAAATAACATAGCAAGTTGAGGATAGTTAACAGAAAATTAAAGTACATATTAAATAATTGATAAACTAGTTGACTTAACATCAAATAACATTTAACCTGACGAGATTAACACAGGGTATAAACACACATAGCTAGAGATATGGGGATATAGAGTTGCTTGGCTTGGGAGTTGGTTTCAGGTTCAGGTTCAGGTTGAAGCAAAGTTAGAAACGGTGGATGGGGAATACAATAAGAACATGATAAACTCAGGCACACAAACACATATAGAGAAGATGAATGAATAAGTTGATGTGTACGCAGGTGAAAATCGTATTCTTATAGCCTTGACAACTGTTGACAGGCAAGCAGATAACAGAGAGAGAGAGGAGGGAAGGAGGAAAACAGAAATACACACAGATAGACAGACATATAACAATTAGTAACAACAACAACAGCAATATTAATAACAAGAGTGACAGAGAGAGAGTGAGAGACAGAAACAGAGAAATCGCTTACCCTAAAATCAATGCCAACTGTGCTCAGGAAATAGCTGGGCACATAGCGACCATCGCGAAATCGAATCAACAGCGATGTTTTGCCCACTCCCGAATCGCCCAGCATTATAACCTGGCCAACAAACCACAAGCGACAGTTACAAGTGTGTATATGAGTTAGTATGTGTGTGAGTTTATGAAGAAAATACATTGCATATACATATATGTATATATATAAATATATAAGTTTGAGCTTCGAGTAGACAAAATTTATGGGATACGAGTATAATATGATATAAGGCTTCTTTACTCGTATACTCAATGCATAGCTTATGAGAGGCACCCCCAAAGACCCTAACTTGCCACTTGCTACTTGCCACATGATACTTGCCATCATTTGGCATGCATAACTCTTGTGGTTTCTTTTGAAATTCGCACCTCTTTTGGCATTTCGGTTTCTGATGACTTTTGGTGGGAGGTTGAGCAAAATTAGATGCTATTCCGGTGTCAGGCAATTAAAGCAGAAATGTTATTTGAATTTGACATGCTTGAATTACTAGGGGAGCAAAGGAAAACTAGGGATGACAGCTGCAACAGCAGTTGCATTATAAATCTGCCCTTGAGCTTTCATTAGGTACGCTGAATTTGTTTGTCAATTGCAAAATTTCCTAGAATTGCTCTCTTTGACTTAAATCAGGGGAGATTTACATCTCAGAGTTGTAAAGGTCTTACAACACACTCGAATGTGTGGCTTGTTAAGTCAGCAAAACAGCTGTTAACTTTTAATTAGGCTTTCACTGTCCAATTATCATGTAACAAGAATTTAGCTCGCTCGAAAGCTTATTAAGTCAATGTAACTGTCCAATTGTTAACTTTAACATATAAGTTACAGTCTACAATTTAACATATAATCTGATAAGCTGACAGACTTTCATTGTGAATGTTAAATGTATTTAACATAAATGTTACTGACTTGTGTACATAATTGAAATGCTTTTAAGTTGACACTTTTAAATAATGTTATGTTATTATGCTCTTAAAAGGCTCGTACTCCACATTATAAATTGTTTCATTAATTTTACACATCATAAATGACAAGGGATCAAGGCAAACAGACCTTAAATGTATAACAACATCAGAGAGCTCATATATAGAGATAATTTCAAAGTCTTCACCTATTTAAATTTGTATTTACTACTTAATTAACAGATGCTAAACATTGTGAGGGTTGGCTAACAAGCCCAACCTACTATTAGACAGTTAATTTGTGAGCCTCAACAAATAGGCCAAGTTATTTGCATATTTCAAATTATCAAGCAGCCGCAAAAACTTTACCATTCAATGGTATATTCTCACTTGCTTTTATGTTGATATATATGAGTAGCGTCTGGGAACTCATGCAAATGTTATTACTACCCACGACTTTTGTTTGCTTGGCAAAAACTAAGCGTGAAACGCTTTAAAAAAATAAAAAGCGAAATAAATTAAATATGCACCAGTTTTGTCTACACTTTATCTAGGTAGGATATTTGAGCTTTACAGAAAATGTTTAAATATAGTAATCTTAACAAAAATTTGGCAAAATTTAGTTTAGATTTAGAAGTATTCTTTTTTCACATTTCTTGTAAAAACTCAATAGAAAATGTTTTTAAGTTTGAGTACAATAAGTTTAAAGAGCTCAGTTTAGATTTTAATTATATTTTTAAAGAAATATGTGCTCCTAGATTTTACGATTATTTACTTCTGCATCAAAAAGTACTCTATACCATTGCTTAGTTTATTTTTTAAGTGTATTCAAACTTCGGTCTTGAGCACCTTGATTTACATAACTTGTTTTTATTATTCATATTTATATATATATTTTTTTATGTCTGCAGCTGTGTGAAAGGAAGTCAGAGCTGGGGCATTTGTCATAATTCAAGAGAATTGTGCTAATGAAAAGCATAAGGCACCAACTTGGCTGCTGGCTGGCCTCCATTTGTATTGTGGCTGTTGTCCTTTCGTCCTGTGGAAGGACACGTGCCACGGGGAACTAAAATGCGTGCGGACAGAGAAATTAATACTGTGGAGAGGAAGAAAGAAATTCTTTTAAAGGAAGAGCCTTTAATTTCCTTTTGTCACTTTGCACTTTACTGAATTTTATGACTTTATTTTTGAGCTGCTTATGCAAATCCCATTGTAATCAGGCATCAGGCAATGCCATAAAATGCTCCAGAGGAAGTAAATAACATGGTAGAGTCGTAAAAATGCGTGGGAATCAGTCAAGAAATCGGAGAAGGAAAGCAGAGTGCCAAATAAAACGCGTAATATAATATATATAAATCAATTTGCGGCTCAGGTAAATGATGAAAAAGATTTGGATGCTGGCAGCTTCTTTAGCTCCTTATAAATACTTATAAATTTGGGATTCGTCTTTTGTTGTCGCCTTTTTGTAATGCAAATTGATAAATTTTATACGGATTTGCGTGAAAAGACGACAAATGTTGCAGACTTCGATTCGATACGCAATTTAGAAGATGAAGAGAGTGTGATTTACAGTGTAAATGTGTGTTTATTTGTGTGTGCTTTTGAGTCACCTTGCCCATGAGATCAAAGTCCTCATCCTCATCCTGACCTGGCGTGGAGGATATCATGCGTATGAGCGCACGTCCAGCGGATTTACAGAGTGTGGCGCCAGCGCCATCATTGCCGGGTCCTGCAGTTGAGGAAACAACTTCGGCAGAAGCTCCGCGTCCGCCAGCAGTTGCTGCTCCACCTCCGCCTCCTCCTCCACCACCTCCGCCCGTATCTAGAAGCGGTTGCTGCTCAGCAGCTGCCGTGATTCGCATGCTATTCAAAAATCGGCTGCTAAAACCATTTCCAATCGATGGCGATTGCTGGGATTGCTGCTGTGATTGTTGCTGTGCATGGGCTGATTGCTGCTGCAGATGATCGCGATAAATCTGCGATGGACTCATGTAATCCGGCAGCAACGGTTGCTGGGACAACGATTGCTGGCGTTGATGCACAATAACGCTGGGTCGTCGCTTTGGATAGCCATCATCGTCGGAATCATCGGATGCAATGCCATTGATCTTGTCCAGCGTCTTGACTGGCAACTGGCCAGGTGTAATGTGCTGCCAGGTGGGCTTCACCAACGATTCCCGACGTGTTGGCGATGCACTGCTCACGGCAGTGACCAGCGATGGTTTCCTGGTTGTTCCAGTGCTGCTCCCAGCAATGGAATCACTTCGATAACGTGTCTGCTGACGTCGCATCCTTGAAACCGTTCAGGAAATCTTCTGCTAAATTGATTGAATTCAATTGGAAACATGTCGGGCCAAAGGAACGAAAAAATAATCAATAAACTAACTGTTACACATCATCAGCAGACAGAGTGATATCGACAGTCTCTGGACCCGAAAAACAACCCTCTACACCAAAAAACAAAACTCCTGCTCAACCTGAACCCAACTCGCAACTCGGAGTCCGGATAAAAAGTTTGCTGAGGCAGCCGCATAAAGCAAAAGGCAAAGCTAAGCTAAAACTTTTGCCCCACAAACTCATTAAAAATCATAAAACAAAAAACATACTGAAGACAAAATAAATGCTTTAATATAAACACAAACATTTCCATTGGCGCAAATTCACAGCACAGCAATCAGGCG
Organism: Drosophila phalerata; assembly: GCA_951394115.2. NCBI lineage: Eukaryota > Metazoa > Arthropoda > Insecta > Diptera > Drosophilidae > Drosophila > Drosophila phalerata. Next base: position 33,182,031 of record OX596004.2, on the reverse strand, counting down.
AAGAATCTAGTACAGTTTATATTAAATTTCCATAGGCATGAGCAATTTGTAGACAGTCTACCTTCAAAGACCCATTACTTGTAATGAAAGGAGGAGCGAAGTAAGCAAAATTCCCTTCATTACAGTTCGCATTTTTGTGTTGTTTATTTATCGATTATAATTATTAAGATGTAAGCGCTGATGTAATGCAGATCTTTTACAATTCAAAGTATTATTGATAGGGTAGAAAATGAAATAGGTGTTTCTTATTAGATATTATTTCTAAAAGCCTTCAGTACAACATTACAAAATGAACATCAGTAATCACTTAATTATTGAGACACTGGCTAGTAAAATTCATTTTCTTATTTTCCCCCACACACTGGCTATTTCTTTTCCTCTCTATTCAGTTATATATTTATTTCGTTTCTTTCAAGTCTGGAACGTCAGCCTTAACTAGTATATATACAGAGATATTTACATTGTAATATAGATGTAAATTTCATTAGCCCGCCAATTATAATTTATTTTGGCCAGTTGAAAAACAAATTAAAATTCAAAATTTCTCGACATTATCAGGTGAAACTTTTCAGAGCTGCGACCCCAAATACACAGGTGCAAATTGAATGTAATTGCCTTGCCAACGACAGAGACCCAAATGGAAACCGAAACCGACCCACAAAATTTCTCCTCAGGGCCAAAAATGGCTGACATTGTCATTGACAACGCACATACAGACACACACACACAAGCAGCATGTGGCGCAGGACAGAGGATTCCTCCCCAGTAGCCGGAGAGTAGTCGCTAAATCAACAGTTGGCAAGCGTTTATTTACCACAAAGCCAAACAGCAAACACGCGTATCACAAAGCAACATTTGGTTAATAATGACGAGCTGAAAAGGATTCAAGAACGCGTGGGAAACCGACAAACCCGACTACATGATTTACATTGGACATTAGCTATTAGTGTGCCAAAAACAGTTCCGGAATTTCGCTGGCAAACAGATTTTGGAAGGCAACGCAAATGCTGTATACTTTTGGGAGTAACTTGCTCTGCGTTGTGGTTTCTCATGCATTTCACAAAAGTCCCTAAGGAAATTTCAATAGTTCTTTGCAAGCAACGCAATTGTTGCACTCTTTGGGTAATAACATGTTCCAACTTATGAGTTTACGTGAGTCCAAGTCCGGATTGCGACTTCTACTTCACAAATGAGTACTGGATAAAAAAAGGCGACTGACTGTGATGGCCAAAATATTGAATTTTCAAGATAAAAAAAATTTAAATGCAGAATTAATTTAGAGGCCAAATAATGATCAGAATGGTACTCCGCATGAAAATAGGTTAAGTTTTGGCAAAGTTATGCGAGTTTGAAATTTTTGAGAAAGTGTCCAGGGGTAGGTATGGAAAAATATGACTGTGATGGTCAAAATATTGAATTTTCAAAATAAATAAAATTTAAATGCAGAATCAATTTAGGGGCCAAATAATGATTAAAATGGTATTCCGCATGAAAATCAGATAATATTCGGCAAAGTTATGAAAGGTTGAAGTTTTTGATAAAGTGTCAAGGGGTAGGTATGGAAAATTTTTATGCAGAATCAATATAGAGGCCAAACCATGGTTAAAAGGACATTTCGCTTGAAAATCGGTTCAGTTTTTACAAAGTTATGAAAGCTTGAAGTTGGTTTGACTCAAAAGCAAAAATTTCACTTCAATCAATTATTTTAATAAAAAAACTAGAGCTACGAAAATTCAGTTTCATCCCCAAACGATTGAAAGTAAATTTTTAATTTCTGCTCTAATGTCACCTGTATATCACAGACACCAATTAAAAAGTCAAATAAAATTCGAATACAGAAATATATCGACATCTATAGTACATCTGTTTACTTTTACCAACATTTTTTTTTGGTTGTCTGTCTGGAAGAAAATGTGATTTGCAGTCAAAACAAGCAAACAAGTTGAAAATGTCAATACTCGACTGATGCCTGGTATGCATAGAATTTGCACAAATTGCCGAGGTCAACTCTTTCACAAAGCCAATGCTGAAAGGCAAAAATCAGAGACAGGTGCAGTTGAAATAACTCGGCCTTGTCACGTCTTCTGCATCCTGGCAACGGCAACAGCAACGGCAACAGCAAAAGCATTTACCTTTTTGCCAAGACGCACACTAAAAACGCTTTATAAAGCGATTGGATTCCAGGCAACCAAGCGCAACTTTCGTCCTGTCTGCAGCTGTCTGGACCTGTCTGGGTAATTGTATTGAAGTTAAATCCAACTGTCCGACTGCTCCTTAAATGGAGTTCATCGCACGTACCCAACCTTGATTACGGAGAATATTTAAAGAGAGACAATGTAGCCCTACAGTTAAGTGAAATGAGAAGAATAAAAGGTATGCAATGACAGTGAGGTCTAATTTGTAAACTGATAGCACTTGAATCCCCTTAAAGTGTAAAGGACACTTTATTAAAACAAAAAGTATGCATTACACAATTAGGACAACAAAGACCTAAGAACTTGTTGAAGCAATTTGTGTGCTTTTAAACATAGTCTTTAATTAAACTGCATTCATTACAGTTTTTTCTGTTTTAACTTTTATTAATTTATTCAATTAAGAACTCAATTTTATTTATAACTGAGTTAAAATTTCATTATTGTATTATTATTTTTATTATTTTAATTCTAAGTAAGAACTGAAATTAATGTATTAATAAAAATTACAAAAGTTTTTTTTTTATAATTTTCCTTAGCCATAATCCAAAGAGTTAATAGTAAAAATAAAAAGTATTTGATTTTATTTTTAGCATTTTTTTAGTAAATATAGTTTTCTAAACTTTGTAAAGAATAAATTTATCTTTGTATATTTCACTTTCTAATTTGAAACGTAATATGTCCCAAAATTTATAAAATATCAAATGTAAATTGTGAATTGTGAAATTTACATTTGACCCACAACTTGTATCCTTTTCTTTATGTATTTCATCCTTTTTCCCTAATATATTTCTGACCTTCGTTGAATGATTCAACCCTCAGGGGAGTCTTTCAGTGTTAGTTTCCAGTAGAAGAAGTAATATAATCAAGCTAACATTGTCAATCATAATACTGATAACAAAAGTTTTTAATTGGGTTGTCCTCGCAGCAATTTTCCACGGAAAAGAACTGTGTCAAGTGAAAAGTTATCAAGTGAATTTAGCGAGATGCTTCAATGAATCAAACGACATTTTGGAAGACGAATTGCTTTGCGTAATTACATCAATATAAAGCGTAAAAATAAATGGACCCTCTGATCACGGCCTGTTGCACACACGTTATTGTAAAGCCCACGCAAAAATAAAGGCGGTTCAGCTGTTGCCAACAAACACGCACGTCAATGTTACAAATACACCTTTGAAAAGGGCCACAATGTTGTGGATGGGGGAATACATACACACACAAGCACACACACTCAGACACATTCAATCATGCGCTCAATCACGCAGCTAAAACGAAGGCAAAGTGCGCAGACAAGAGCCGCAGCTACCAGACAATGGCTTCCCTGATTGCATGGACAGCTTTAAGGAAATGAAGAGCACACACACACTCACACACACACACACATGTACACGACAATGGCCAGTAAGTTGTGTGTGTGTTTATTCGTAGGCGTTGTTGTGATTTTAAGAGGAAACTAGGAAACTGGACAATCGACAGCTTTACGTTGATGTGTGGCAGCCGTAAAACATTTTATGGCATTTGTAATGAAAGCCACTCAACAGGCTCACCAATGCTCAACAGCAGAGAACAGGAGTGGAAAGGACAACCCCCAAAGATTTGTGTTAGTAATCGGCTTAAATTGCATTTCCAGCAAAAGTTCTTGTGCTTGGCTCTGATTTCGCTTGCATGTATTTAAAAAGAATGATTTTTAATTGCATAAAATGCAACAAGCTAGCCTTGAACCTGAGCTGGACAGCTTAAGAATCATAGTTCAAACACGTGCCTGTTCTTATAAAGGACAATAGCAACTGAAGTCTGAAGTCTGAAGTGTCCATAAAATAGAAATTGACCTTCGGCAATTGAATGCACTTTAAATATCAACTGATGCGCATATCATCATCGTCTGCCAGTGTAATTAATGCGCATTGGAGTAAGACAAATGACAATGAGAACAACACCATTAAAGGGGCGTGGCCGGGGGCGGGCAGTTTCTGAGAAGATAACAGCAAATCTTTACCATGTCTCCTTTACGTCTCTTTAGTCCGTCCCATCCTTGAATACTGTTCGTGCATTTGGTGCCCACAGTATCAAATAAATCAGAATCGAATTGAATCAGTTCAAAAGCAATTCTTGCTTTTCGCCTTACGTGGTTTTAACTGGGATCCCAACCGGCGTTTACCACCGTACTCCCATAGGCTTCGTCTTATTGACCTTCCGTCTTTAATTAATCGTAGGAAAACTCTTAATGTGGTTTTTCTTCACAAATTAATTAATGGCGACATTGATTCTAGTCCCCTTTTGGGCCGCCTCAGATTTTCGGTCCCCCGCAGGTCTACTAGGAATTACAGGCCTTTATTTTTACCTACATGCACAACTGATTACGCTTCCCACGGTTCGTTCCGGGTTTTATGCTCTTATTATAATAGCCTCTTTCACGTTTTCTACTCAGAACTCTCTCTCCCTATCCCTTCCCTAAAATCCGTACTTTTCCAATATTTTAAATCGTTAAATTCCTAACCTTACTAATACTAATAACATGTTATATTATTTTTAAAACCAATCAATCACTAACAACAACACTAATATTTATTGATCTGATTGGGTTTTTCTGGGTTTTCCCAATCCTTGCAACAAATGTTGGATCATTTTAAATTATTAATTTTTGCTTACCCCAGATATAATTCTAATTTTAATTTTTTCTTTACAGTATATTTCTTATATTTATATTTAATATTAATTTTATTTTAAATTGTAAACTTAATTTTTATATCTAATAATTTTTTCTTTGCCGACTGCTTTTAGTCGTGCATTAATAAATAAATGAGCGAACTACAGTATAATTTGTCATTGCAATTGATTATACTCTCTCAATGGGATTAAAATATTGCCGACAACAATTAGAAAAATATTTTATATATCACAAGTATAAATTAAATAATAACAATTTCCCAGAATATAAAAACATAAAATCTGTTTACCCAACAATAAGAAGTTTAAGCTAAAAACAATCATAGTTATTATAAAATTTATTTCTTCTGAACGCAAACATATCAGAAAATCTAAAAAAAAAAAAAGAAGAAAGCATACTTTTATGGGAATTTCAATTTGTCCACCAAGACAACATTTCGCGACAAATCTAATGACAACAATTCAATGGAATTTATACTCGATATAAGCTCAAACACAAATTTTCAAATTTCAAGGAATTTTCTGTGAGCACAGCGTAAATCGTATTAATTACTTCAATTTCATAGAAAATATCCAATAACATTTTCCATAAACGTTCAATCAAATTGAGAATTATCAAAGTATGCATTGAATTTTAAGAATATCAAGCATAATTTCTATGAAATTTAATTGTTTTTTAATTATTGTAGGTACTTTCAAAAAATGCAACGCGGCAGATAAATCACCATAATAAGCCTGCCAAGTATTTATAATTTCCAAGTATTTATACAGAAATTAATTAATTAAAAATCAATTTTTATTTGTTGTCCAACGTAAATTGTTTTCATTTATTTTTAAACTCTCGCACAGGGTCTGCTCCAGCTACCCAGATATCACAACATACACACACCTACACACACACTCACACCTAGAGAGTTGAGGAAGAGAGAAGCCACCAAAAATAGCTGAAAAATGTTGTAAAGTTGCACAGATGCTGTGCGCTTGACGCGACGCGCTCAAAAGTATGCAACAGAAAACTTGCAACATCTAATGAGTGTGCGACTGTGTGTGTAAGTGCACTTGGCATGTGTGAGTGTGTCTGAGAAAACATTGACACAAAAGAGTTCAAAAACGTTCGCTTTCACTTTACATTTATCAACGAAAATATATTTAAAAAGTGTGCACAAAAACACTGTATGGAAATTGAAACTTTGAGAGCGCGAACCGAATGCTAATCGAAGCGTCAAGAGCAGCGCACAAAACTAAACTGAGCACGCAGCGAGAAGCATCTGGAGCAGCAGCCGCAGCATCCAGCTTTAAGTCCTTTATGCCGTTCACGAGTCAAGTTCGTGCAACTTCGGCTTTTGGCTTTGGCTTTGCCAGCAGCAGCAGCCCTGGCCTAGAAATGCTGTTAGCCAATGTCGAACAAGCTGCCGAAGTTAATTCCTAAGGGACAACGAAGTGAGTGAGAACAGGGAGGGCAGGCAAAGGAAGTGAGAGAGAGAGAGAGAGGCGGAATCGACGAATGTTAAGCAGGTGGCAGGTTGAATTCAATGGCAAATATAACTGTTGCACTTGAACTTCATTGCCTTGACGAGGCATCGTTGCCTGCCTCGTGTACTGTCGTCGTTCGTCGTTGTCGCAGCTGCGAGTGAAAGCGCTAAGCTGTGAAAGTGAAAGCCGGCAACAGGTAGTGGGCCAAGGGAGCACAACGAATCCATTGCCTACTTTCAGGGGCATCCTAAATTTTATGTTTTATGTGAGTTTTGATAATAGTTGCACTAATAATTATAAATTAAGCAGTTTTTTTAATTTTAATTTTTATAATATTTATAATAGTCCAAGAAGAACAACGAATTCCTTGCCTACTTTTAGGGGCATCCTAAATTTTATGTTTAATATTTGTAAGTTAGTTTTGATAGTAATTGCACTAATATTTAATTATAAATGAAGTAGTTTGTTAAAATTGTTAAATGGTAACAAAAATATAATAATTAAATAAAAATTTATAGTAAAATTGATTACTGCAACAATAATAAAATTAACAATATAACCATCATTTAAGTCAATTTCAAGACCTCGAGCCAGCTAAACAACTCAATTTTTACCAATTAGAAAGGTCGCCAAACCAACCAATTTAGTCAATGAAGAAGTTTATTAAAAGTAGTAGTAATAAAAGTTAAATCACAAATTGAAGTGAAAAAATTGAAATGATTACAAAAATGATAATAAAAGGCAATCGCTGTGGGAAATCGTGCAACCTGGCTGATAAGTGTGATAAGTAATGACAAAATTTTATTATCCTAATCACAATTTTGCGATATTTTCGCTCATCACTGATGCGCAACGTGAGAAACACGCCGAACAGCGACCTCAACTTAAAGCCGACACGGTTACGAGGTTTATTTTTATAGCATAAAAGCAACAACAACAGAAACAGAAACAATAACAGTTACAACAAAAATAGCAACAACAATGACAAAATCAATGCCAATGCGCTGTGGAGATTTGTGTGTGTGTGTGTGTGATAAAAATAGACAATATAAAGTACACGAAATCGCGTCAAACGATTACAGACAACACACAACAATATGTTGCCTATTTGGTGTGTCACTCAATTACAGTTAGACACACACACACACAAACATACGTATAGGTGTTCAGTTGTACGCATAGCGAAGCCACAATATGGGATTATGATTATTTATGTATGTACATATGTCTAAGGAGACGCAAGACATGCGGGAAACAAAGGAGTTTCTCTCTGACGCTCATCCACTTACCGTTAGAGCAATTCCAACGGTGGCCGAGAAGGATCCCAAGCGAAACTCGCCCGTATTGTATTTAACCAGAAAGGAGGTTTTACCCACACCCGAATCACCCAGCAGGATCGTCTTATGATTGATGGTATCATCGAAGGGTTGCAGTTGGGCTGCTGTTGGCGGTACTTGATGCATATTGACTTCATCGTATCGATACGAGCGCCAACCATCATCGTAATCATCCTCCATGCCATAGTCCGCATTCCCATAGGCATAGAGTTGCATTGCCTCGCGAGATGGACGATATCCCGGATATCCGCTGGCCGTACGCTGTACGGGCGCCATGATGGCATCGTCATGGTAGTGCTGACTGCTCGTTAGACTCTGTTGACTGCTGCTGTTGTTGTGATGATTGATATTGGGATGATGATGATGATGATGCTGATGCTGGTGGTGTTGTTGTTGGTGTTGTTGTTGGTGTTGTTGTTGCTGCTGCTGATGTTGTGAAATGGGCGCTGCGGGTGGATTGTAACAGCCATCGCCGAAGGGACGACGACGCAGCTCCTCGATGCGTGCTTTTGTCGTTTCCGCATCCTCGAAGACATCGTCGCTCATGCTGCTGGCATCGTCGTGAGTTGCAGTCGTTGTTGTTGTTGTTGTCGCCATTTCTCTTTTCTTTTTTTTTTTGGGTTTGTGTCTTTGCTAAGCGTAGCAAAGCTGAGCTGAGCTTTATTTGGTGTGTGCTTTTAGGCGCAATCTCTTTCAGTTGTGCTTTCTCTCGCTCTCTTTATGACTTTGACATTTGGCTGTCCGGTTTATGGCACGTTTTCTGAATGAATTTGATTTTGGTCTCTTCGAAGGGATTGGGGGCGGTGGCGGTGTAATGGCGGTTTGACTTTTTATATTTATATATGTGTATATTTCCTCTAAACTTAATATCCGAAATAAGCTTATCAATATTGTATTTCCCTAAACGTATGTTCGTTAGCTCTTTATAAATTGAACTTTGTCTTTTTTTGTTTTTTTGTTTTTGGTGTTTGGTTGTTTGGTGTTTTGTTTAAAGCCACTAAATAATTGTTATGTATAAATTGTAACTAGCTAAACATATTGACTAATATTATTTATGGGTTATCCGCTAATTGGTGCTGTTTCTTTTCACTATGTTACGTTTGATTAATATTAAGTATAGTTTATTTGTTTTGTTTTTTTTTTTTTGTTTTTTTTTGCAATCTGCACTTTGCTTGGTGTTTTGGTTAAAGCTTTATGTTGTTTTGGTATTTGGTTGTTTATGTCTATTTATCTATGTCTTTTATTTATAACTCTGCTTCAGCGAAAATATTGCGTTTGATTTTTGGCGTTTGTTTTAGTTGTTGTTGTTGGTATTTCACTATCACAGCATAAATAAAGAAAAAGTTGCGGTTGTCGCCTGCGTCACACTAATTAGGCAGGCGTGTTGAGGTTGATGTTGAGGTTGTCGTTGAGCCCCCGACCGCACATCCACAACCACTTCATCCGATGCTGACGTCTTCATTTCTCTTTTTGTTATCTATGTAACTCAATAACAGCATCCTGCGCCCGTGCGCCGCTGCTAGTGCCATTCATCGACCCAATCTATGACGACAAAACAGACCCAATTGACAAGGGCAACAACAACAACATATTACAACTATGGGCTTCCACAGCTCGACATCCTTTGTGGGTCATTGCGACTATGTGTGTGCGTTGGTGCGTCTGTGTGTGAGTGTGAGAGAGAGTGCTTGAGTGTGTGTGTGTGTGTGTGTGTGTGCTTCGTAGCGGCCTGTGTTCACATTTTCGTTTTCATAGCTTTTATACGTTTTCTGCGCTTTACGATATATTTGGATTAATTTCGACACTTGATCCTGTACACGTTCTCTTTGCAAATGTCCTTATTACATTGTTGTTAACAATTTATTTATTTGAAATCATTTTGCACACTCACACACACGCAGACGATGTAAATTTGATTTATTTTGCTCGTTCTACTATCGGAGGGTAGGGTTGTCGAACTATCAATGATATGTATATTGAAATATCGATAGATACTTTTTTGAGTTGATAAATTGTGGTGGTCGTACGATATCACTATTACAGTCTTATCGATACATGTTCACTACGTTTACTTTTTGTTGTATGTTAAAATTGTAAACAGATCTTTGGCCGTCTCTAATTCTGCATAAAAATTAAGAAAACTACGAAATGGATGAAGTTTGTCGCTTTTGCACGTTGAACTGCACCACACTTGAGAATATATTCGCCGAGCGAGAGCATACGGATAATGAGCCACTCCTTGTTTCTATGCTGCAGTCTTGCACCAACTGTGTAATCAGGGAATCGGATTCGTTGCCCCAAAACATATGTGGACCCTGCATTTCGGCTGCTAAGAGTGCATTTGAATTCAAGGTCAGATGCGAGCAAAGTCAAAAGTATTTTACGGACCTCCTAAACGAATGTGAACGGAAGCCCGACATCGATGAGCTCATTACAGGCGATTCGTGCCTTACCGAAGATCCTTTAGACGAGGTCGGCATAATGCTATATCCGGATGACACAGTGGATGAGGATAACTTGAAGGACTGTGATGGAGTCTCAACGGCAGACGAATCAAATGAATCTGTGGATGAAGATGACTCCGAGGATGGAAGCTCAGCATCAGAAGAACCAAATGCAATTGTGAATGAACCACGTTCTGCCAAAGGACTCTACAAATGTGAGCACTGCTCTAAGACGTTTAAAACCAAACTAATTTTAAACAGGCACATAACGACTCATTCTGACAAACAAACCCACAAATGTGAGCACTGTCCGAAAGTGTTTAAAACCAAAAAACTTTTAAAAGACCACAAAGTGGTTCATTCTGAAGAAAGACTCTTCAAATGCAACCAGTGTCCAAAGGCTTTTAAAAAAAATATTCATTTAAAAGAGCACAAAAAAATTCATGTTGACGAACGTCCCTTTAAATGTGATTATTGCTTCAAATCGTTTAGATGCACTAGTAAATTAATAAACCACCAGCTTTTTCATTCTGATGAACGTCCCTTCAGTTGTGAGATATGTCATAAAGCGTTCAAAACTAAATCCGATGTAAAAAGACATATAATGACACATTCTGCTGATCGCCCCTTTATATGTGAGCACTGCTCAATGGCTTTTAAGGAGGAGGCAGAGGAGGAGGAGAAAAAGCACCTAAAGGTTCATTCGGACAATCATCCCTTCAAATGTGATCATTGTCCAAGGGCATTTACAACCAAATATAATTTTAAAAGGCACATTATGACTCATTCTAACGAACGTCCCTATAAATGTGAGTACTGTGCGATGCCGTTCAAAACCCATGATGATTTACAAATGCACATAGTAACTCACATTGATGAACGTCCTTTCAAATGTGAGCAGTGCCCAAAGGATTTTAAAACCAAAGGCCATTTAAAAAAGCACATAATGAATCATTCGGACAATCGGCCTCACAGATGTGAGCTTTGTTTGATGACTTTTAAAAGGTACTCTCATTTGGAAAGGCATTCGAAATCTGTACATAAACCGGTCTACACCTATTTAACTTTGTAACTTGTCAAAAGAGCATATTTATGAATATGTCATTCGCTCGATGTGTCTTTTATCTTGTATCAAATCAATAAGTACTCGGTTCGTTTTGGATATAAATTTTTGTTGTATTATTAAGATATTAAGATATGTTTAAAAAACAAATGTTGGAAAAGCAAATAGATGATATGTTTTACTCTGCTTACGAACAATTTCATTGGTTTTTTCACATATACAAATTCTGTTTTAAATTATCACAATTTAATTTAGTTTTGTCAATTTAATATATTTATTATAATATTTTTATTAAAGTATCTTATCTAATTAAAAATATTTTCTGTATTACAACCACAATTGCACTTTTGAACAAAATGAAATGTATAATAATTTTAAGATTTCATAATGCTCACAAAACTTTTACAATGCAAATAAATAAATTTATGTATGCATATAAATTTTTGTAAAGCAAATGACGCAAGTAATGGGGTTTTCAAATGTTGCAAAACGCCATTGACGGCTTTTTTTGCCCTTTCCAGATTATTTACTATGTCAAATTACCACAACAGGTTACACGTTTGCTCAGCCCCAAAAGATGATATTTATGTATTTTGGTGCAAACGTTTTGGTAATAAGTAGAAAGCATTCACAGAGAGTTACTCGACCATGCGATTTGAACTCGCTTAACCTTCTGGGGTTCTCTGTACTCGCAAATTTATAAATTTATTTAAATGGTCCGCCATATGCGACGGCTTATGTCTGTTAAATTGTGGTGGTCGTACGATATACCATATAAAAGAGCTGTCATGTTTCACCACATTAATTTCTATCGATATCTGTCACCAATGCACACTTTTGTTGCCATCGATATATTTTCAGAATACACTCCGATTGACTTCAGGTCTTCTATGTTAAAAACGTAAACAAACATTTACCAGCTCAACCGTCTCAAAATACGCATAAACAAATAAAAGACAAAGTACGAAATGGATGAAGTTTGTCGGTTATGCACTTTGAGCAGCACCACACTTGAGAATATATTCGCCGATCGAGAGCGTACGGATAATGAGCCACTATGCTATGCTGCAGTCTTGCACCAACTGTGTAATCAGGGAATCGGATTCGTTGCCCCAAAACATATGTGGACCCTGCATTTCGGCTGCTAAGAGTGCATTTGAATTCAAACTTAGATGCGAGCAAAGTCAGAAGTATTTTATGGAACTTCTGAGTGAATCTGAACGGAAGCCCGACATCGGGGAACTAATTACAGGCGACTCATGTCCTGTAGAAAATTCTTTAGGCGAGGTCTGCATAAAGCCAGAGCCGGATGACACTGTGAACGATGATAACTTTAAAGAATGTTCAAAAACAAAGGAATTAAATGAGGATGAAGTTTACTCGGAAGTATCAAATGAAATTGTGGATGAATATGAAATGATAAGCAATCGGCACTTCGACAAACGGTTCTACAAATGTGAGCAATGCTCTAAAGCGTTTAAAAATAAATGTGATTTGAAAAAGCATAGAGTGGCCCATTCTCAAGATCGCCCCTACAAATGTGAGCACTGTCCTAAGGCGTTCAAAACCCAACTCGTTTTACGGCGGCACGCAGTGGTTCATTCTACCCAACGGCAATACAAATGTGAGCAGTGCGAAAAGTCCTTTAAGACCACGGACAGTTTAAGAGGTCACATGCTGACTCATACTGACGATCGCCCCTACAAATGTGAACACTGCGAAAAGTCCTTTAAAATGGAATGTACTTTAAGAGAGCACATAAAGATACATTTTGAGGATCGTCCCTACAAATGTGAACACTGCTCAAAAGCCTTTAAAACCGTACACATTTTAAACGGGCAAAAAATTATCCATTCTGACGATCGTCCCTACAAATGTGAGCACTGCTCAAAGGCGTTTAAAAGGGATAATATTTTAAAAGAGCATTTAAAGACTCATTCTGACGATCGCCCCTACAAATGTGAGAGCTGTCCAAAGGCGTTTAAAAGCCTACAAATTTTAAACGGCCACAAAATTATTCATTCTGGCAAACGTCCCCATAAATGTGAGCACTGTTCAAAAACATTTCAAAGATATACTACGTTGAAAGAGCACATGATAATGCATACTGGCGATCATCCCTACAGATGTGAGCACTGTCCAAAGGCCTTTACAACCAAATATAATTTTGAAAGGCACAAAATGACACATTCTGACATGTTCTACTTTAAATGCGAGCACTGTCCATTGGCTTTTAAAGAAGATGCTATCTTAAAAGAGCACATCTTGATTCATTCTGACGATTATTAAGAAGAATTGGAGCACTGCCTAGATTTTTTCCATTTGTGGTATTTATTAAGAGCTTGAAATTGTATTTACTTTTGTTGAGCAAAAATAAATTAATTTTTTTTAAAAAAATATTTTTTCTTAAAGTTATATATAACTGCATACTTAAAATCCAAAAATAAACTTTCCACTGCCGCCTGTCTTTGAATTTTCGCGCGCTACTTTTGAAAGGCGACATATCTATCCCACTTTAAATCGATAAGTTTTACGAATACCTCCGATTCATTTCCACTATTATGTGTCGATAATATAAACAGATTCTTTACCATCTCTAAATATGCGTAAGCAAACCAATAAATAATATAAAAAATGTACGAAGTTTGTCGCTTTTGCACGTTGAACTGCACCACACTTGAGAATATATTCGCCGAGCGAGAGCAGACGGATAATGAGCCACTCCTTGTTGCTATGCTGGAGTCTTGTACTAACTGTGTAATCAGCGAATCGGATTCGTTGCCCCAAAACATATGTGGACCCTGCATTGCGGCTGCTAAGAGTGCATTTGAATTCAAGGTCAGATGCGAGCAAAGTCAAAAGTATTTCATGGATCTGCTAAACGAATGTGAACGGAAGCCCGACATCGATGAGCTCATTACAGGCGATACGTGCCTTACCGAAGATCCTTTAGACGAGGTCGGCATAATGCTATATCCGGATGACACAGTGGATGAGGATAACTTGAAGGACTGTGATGGAGTCTCAACGGCAGACGAATCAAATGAATCTGTGGATGAAGATGACTCCGAGGATGGAAGCTCAGCATCGGAAGAACCAAATGAAATTGTGAATGAACGACATTCTGGCAAAGGAATCTACAAATGTGAGCACTGCTCTAAGACGTTTAAAACCAAACTAATTTTAAGCAGGCACATAACGACTCATTCCGACAAACAAACCCACAAATGTGAGCACTGTCCGAAAGTGTTTAAAACCCAAAAACTTTTAAAGGATCACAATGTAGTTCATTCTGAAGAAAGACTCTTCAAATGCAACCAGTGCCCAAAGGCTTTTAAAAAAAATATTCATCTAAAAGTGCACAAAAAAATTCATGTTGACGAACGTCCCTTTAAATGTGATTATTGCTTCAAATCGTTTAGATGCACTAGTAAATTAATAAACCACCAGCTTTTTCATTCTGATGAACGTCCCTTCAGTTGTGAGATATGTCATAAAGCGTTCAAAACTAAATCCGATGTAAAAAGACATATATTGACACATTCTGTCGATCGCCCCTTTATATGTGAGCACTGCTCAATGGCTTTTAAAGAGGAGGCTCTTTTGGAAAAACACTTAAAGGTTCATTCGGACAATCATCCCTTTAAATGTGATTATTGCCCAAGGGCATTTACCACCAAATATAATTTTAAAAGGCACATTATGACTCATTCTAACGAACTTCCCTATAAATGTGAGTACTGTGCGATGCCGTTCAAAACCCATGATGATTTACAAATGCACATATTAACTCACATTGATGAACGTCCTTTCAAATGTGAGCAGTGCCCAAAGGATTTTAAAACCAATGACCTTTTAAAAAAGCATATAATGAACCATTTGGACAATCGGCCCCACAGATGTGAGCTTTGCTTGATGACTTTTAAAAGGAACTCTCATTTGACAAGGCATTCGAAATCTGTACATAAACCGGTCAATAAGTTTCTCTAAATGGTACTCGGATATAAATTTTTGTACTATTTTACAGAATATGTTTAAAAAAAAATGTTGGAAAAGCAAATAGATGATATGTTTTACTCTGTTTACGAACAATTTCATTAGTTTTTTCACATATACAAATTCTGTTTTAAAATATCCCAATTTAGTTTTGTCGATTTAATATATTTATTATAATATTTTTTATTAAAGTATCTTATATAATTTAAAATATTTTCTGTATTACAACCACAATTGCACATTTGAACAAAATGAAATGTATAACAATTTTAAGATTTCATAATCCACACAAAACTTTTACAATGCAAATAATAAAATTTATGTATGCATATCAATTATTGTAAAACAAATGATGCAAGTAATGGGGTTTTCAAATGTTGCAAAACGCCATTGACGGCTTTTTTTGCCCTTTCCAGATTATTTACTATGTCAAATTACCACAACAGGTTACACGTTTGCTCAGCCCCAAAAGATGATTTTTTTGTATTTTGGTGCAAACGTTTTTATAATATGTAGAAAGCATTCACAGAGAGTTACTCGACCATGCGATTTGAACTCGCTTAACCTTCTGGGGTTCTCTGTACTCGCAAATTTATTTAAATGGTCCCGCCATATTCGACGGCTTATATCTTATGTCTGTGGTGGTCGTACGATATACCATATAAAAGCGCTGTCATGTTTCACCATATTATTTTCTATCGATACCTATCACCAATGCACACTTTTAATTGCCATCGATATTTTTTCAGAAAAAATGTAAACAAACATTTACCAGTTTAACCGTCTCAAAATACACACAAACAATTAAAAGACATAGTTCGAAATGGATGCAGTTTGTCGGTTATGCACTTTGAGCAGCACCACACTTGAGAATATATTCGCCGAGCGAGAGCGGACGGATAATGAGCCACTCCTAGTTGCTATGCTCCAGTCTTGCACCAACTGTGTAATCAGGGAATCGGATTCGTTGCCCCAAAACATATGTGGACCCTGCATTTCGGCTGCTAAGAGTGCATTTGAATTCAAACTTAGATGCGAGCAAAGTCAGAAGTATTTTATGGAACTCCTGAGTGAATCTGAACGGAAGCCCGACATCGGGGAACTTATTACAGGCGATTTGCGCCCTTCAGAATATCCTTTAGGCGAGGTCTGCATAAAAACAGAGCCGGGTGATACTGTGGATGAGAATATCCTGAGGCACAGTGAAAATGAAACTGTGGATAAAGATTACTCCAATGCTGGAATCTCAGCCAGGGAAGAGTCAAATGAAATTGTGAACGAATGTGAAATGACAAGTGATCGGCACTCTGACCAACGTCTTTTCAAATGTGAACTTTGCCCAAAAGCCTTTAAAAGAGATAACATTTTAAGAGCTCACCTGCTAGTTCATTCTGTGGAACGAAAATATAAATGTGAGCATTGTTTGAAAGCATTTAAAAGCAATGACAATTTAAAAAGGCACATGCTAATTCATTCTTACTTACGTCCCTTCAAGTGCGAGCACTGCTCAAAGGCTTTTAGAGAGGAAACTATTTTAAAAGAGCACGTAATAACTCACTTTAACGATCGCCCCTATAAATGTGAGAGTTGTTCAAAGTCGTTTAAAACCCGAGTCTTGTTAAATAGGCACAAAGTAATTCATTCTGACGAACGGCCCTACAAATGTGACCACTGCTCAAAGACATTTAAGCGGGATACTACTTTAATAGAACACATAAAAATTCATTCCGACGATCGTCCCTACGAGTGTGAGCACTGTTCAAAGGCGTTTAAGACCCTTCAAATTCTAAATTCACATAAAGTAATTCATTCTGTCGAACGACTCTACAATTGCGAGCATTGCTCGAATTCGTTCAAATCCAAAGGTCTATTAAAAAGTCACATGCTAGTTCATTCTGAGGATCTTCCCCAAAAATGTGAGCTCTGCCCAAAAGCGTTTAAAACCAAAGGCCAATTAACAAGGCACATGCTGGTTCATTCTGACGAACGCTCCTACAAATGTGAGTATTGCTTTAAGGCGTTTAAAACCAAACTCATTTTAAACAGACACATAGCGGTTCATTCTGACGAACGCCCTTACAAATGCGAGCAGTGCCAAAAGACTTTTAAAACCAATCTCGAATTAAGAAAACACATCATGAATCATTCTGACGATCGACCCCACAAGTGTGATCACTGCTCAATGGATTTTAAAAGGCGTTCTAGTTTAAAAAGACACTTGACAACCTTGCACAAACAGGACGACTTTCATTTTAGCGCGTAAATTTCCAAAAGCCGCTCAGATTATAAGGAGCATTTGATGTTCCTTTTGCTCTGAATAGTTAAATATGTATACAATTGAAATAATAAAAGATATTGAACTTATTGTAATTTAATTTACGATCAATAAACAGAGAAGATTCTTCAAATGACAAATGTTAATTATAAATTTTAGTTTATATTTTCAATTCTATATCGAAAATTCTGGTTTGAATGCGCGCCATACATTGCTCCGTTGGGTTATCGATACCGTTTATTGGGTCGGTGTCTCGAGGGCTGCCCATCTGGTAAAAGTTTCCGATCTGGTTTGATTAACAGTGGGACTACGCGCGTTTGCAGATGTTACGTGAGAAGCAAATTGCTAATGAGGAGTAAAAGAATAAAGAAAAATAAATAAGTTTTGTAGTTGCAAGCAACTGTTTTTGCAATTTGATTAAAATGGTACGAGCTGCCACATCTGAAAACTTTGCAGGGTGGCAGCCTTTGGACCAGATGGCAACTCTTGGACCAGGTGGCAGCCTTTGGGCCAAAACACTTTTGGCAACAGTGGTGTAAATATCAGACGCAATTTGTTTTTAAACAGTTTTGTGTTAAAAAGAATAATATAAAAAGAGCTACTAAGCTACTAAAGCCGTATTTAAAGGACAATTCGAGTGTTTCTTACATCAATTTCAAAAGAGGGACCGCAAAAGCCTCAAAATTGGTAAAGTGGACGGCAACACCATGGGCAGCTCGGACGATCGCGTCTATGCTGCCGAAAAAATTATCCAGAAGCGCGTTAGAAAGGTAGGTTTTCGAAAATAAACAATAATAATATGGTTAAACAGATGCGAGAGACAAATGTGCACAGCATATACAGTTACAAGGTCACATGTCCTTCGAAATTTCCAGCAGATTCCTGCTTCGTCCATCTGCTGGCAGCTGCGCTAATGTCTCGTGCTGCAGCAGCAACAACAACAGCAACGACGGCAGCAGCAGAAGCAACCACCATTTGCGCTGTGCGTGTGTTAGTGTCTGTGTGTGTGTGTGTTGTGTTGTGTTTTGTTTTTGCCGCACTTATGTTTCGGCATCGATGAAAAATCAATTAGTTCACTTGCATCGTGTGTGTGTGGAACGCGCCAAATGTCTTTTAAACGAATGATCGATCCTTTCGTTCGAGGGGTCAATTACCAACATTCAACAAGGAACTTTTCAGTAGAGTCAAAGGACTCTAGTTTAGATTAAAGTTTGTTATTATTAATAATAATAGTTTTATTATCATATTTCAAATCATTATTTAACTACAATCTGTTTTTGTCTGAGTGATAATAAAATGAATACATCTTCTTCAATTACAGGGTGTTGTGGAGTACCGTGTAAAGTGGAAGGGCTGGAACCAACGCTACAACACCTGGGAGCCTGAAGTAAACATCTTGGATCGACGTCTAATCGACATTTACGAGCAGAGCAACAAATCGTCGGGAACGCCTTCAAAACGCGCCGCTGCACTCAAAAAGAAGGAGAAGGAACCCGATCCAGAACCGGAACCGGAATCAGAGGAGGATGAGTACACATTCACGGGCGATGATGTGCCTGATACCAATCAAGCAACAACATCAACAGCAGCTGCCGGTACAAACGATGGTGTTGATAAGAAGGATAAGGACAAGAAGCATCATCATCATCATCACCATCACCATCACCAGCAGCAGCCGCATCAGCACAACAACAACCAAAGCATCAAATCTGAACGCATTAGTAATCGTCGCTCCGAATCTCCCCTGACGCATCATCATCATCACCATCACGAGTCGAAGCGACAGCGCATGGAGCACAGCTCCTCTTCAAACAGCAGCTCAATCCATAATGAGAACTCCTTTGTACCGGAGGCGGACACCAATTCATCCAGCTCTGAGGATCAACCACTTATGGGCACAAAGCGCAAGGCTGAGGT
The DNA here is from genome assembly GCA_951394115.2 of Drosophila phalerata. Classification (NCBI taxonomy): domain Eukaryota; kingdom Metazoa; phylum Arthropoda; class Insecta; order Diptera; family Drosophilidae; genus Drosophila; species Drosophila phalerata. The sequence goes on along the minus strand of OX596004.2, from coordinate 33,162,664 downwards.
TCTCAAGGAGTCTGGCAAAATAGGTGTCACCATTAAAACCTCACCCGATGGACCTGCACCCAAACCGCAGCAACCGGCGCCTGAGCATCAACAAAAGTCAACGGAATCCGCCGTGCAACCGCAAAAGACAGAGCACCAGATCGCTCTGCCGGGAGGAGCAGAGTCTGAGACGGGTGAATCATGTGCAGCAGCAACAGCAGCATTTACAGAAGAGGACGATGATGAGTCGACAGCGTCTGCAGCGCCGCCATCGGAGAATAATAACATACCAAAACTGAGTGGCGCTCTGGCATTGAGCCAGAAACAACCGTTGACGCCACTATCGCCGCGTGCGCTGCCGCCACGTTTCTGGTTGCCGGCCAAGTGCAAAATATCGAATCGTGTGGTCATTACGGATGTCACAGTCAATCTGGAGACGGTCACCATACGCGAGTGCAAAACAGAGCGGGGATTTTTTCGTGAGCGCGACATGAAAGGGGATTCCTCGCCCGTCGCTTAAACCTTTCAGCGTTCAAAATTCAATTGTAAATAGTTTAAAAAACTCATGCTAAATGTTGAAAAACATTTTCTTTTAAGATATAACTTATTTATTGTATTTATTTTTAGTCTAGAAACTAGTTGTTGTTTTATTACAATGTTTAAAGAGCGTACCAAGTTGTTGGCCAGCCTCAAGAGTTGATCATTTTTTAATCAACTTTTGGGACTGGACAACGATGCGGAATGTAACGTATATAATTGTATGTATTGTAGTTTAGCAGAGTACATTAACACCTATATATATACAACATATAGTTTGTATATTTATTTAACATAAATGTATATTTTTCTATACAAATTTGAATCTGATTAAAACCAAAACACACTCATATACGCAACAAATCCATGCGAAACTGAAGCAATTGCTATTACGCTTGATATACACATTTACATAATGATACTAACAAACACAAAAATCATTAATACTTATATACAAGTATATAAATACATATAATTAGCTAAGAATGTTACAAATCAGCAGCATCTTTTATTTTTTCATTGTTTTTGATTGTATAGATATATATTTGATTAAGCTCAGATTTCTGCTGATTTGAAACATTAACTGAAAAATATGATATGATTATAATACTTACATTTAAGTTAACACACCATTTTAGATCATAGCTAATTGTAAATTGCGCATGCATCATTTATTTTTAAAATGTTTATTTTTTTTAATAAGATATCGAGAAATGCTGACTCTTATGATTTCCTAGAGGAGATTAGGATGTGCCGTGCACAACTCAAACCCAATCCCAAATACAGGAGGATTTCATAGATTCAGCACTTGTCTATATTTGTAACAATTTCTTTTAAATTGTTTTGTACATTATTTTATATGCTGATTTTAAATAAACAACGCACAATGAAAATTAAGATTTTGGTCTAATTCTGCAATGTTTATCTTTTAACCATTGTGCGTAGTATTTATTGGCTAGTATAAGTTGCAACGCTAATTCCAACCAAAACAAAAGCATAAAAAAACCACTCGAAACGTTTTCAAGTTTGTAATTTTACTCTTAATTTAATGTTATTGCCAATATCAACGGTAATTAAATTAAATAGAAGCAACATATTGCATTTTTATTAAGCTTGGGCTATACAATAACGCACCTTATGGTCTAAATTCGTCACTTATGGTCAATATCATAGTTAAACATTTTAATATCGAACATTAGCTTGGGCATTTTGTACAGTTTTAGGGTCTAGGGAAATATGGGTACGATCCATCTATATATGTTCTCATAAGGGTCTACATTTGTTTATAAAGGAATTAATTATATGCGCCACTTTCTCGGGCTCATTAAGATGCACATGATGCGTTCCCTCGACTTCATGGAGTTCGAACCGTGGATTCTTGCGTAGCACTTCCAATGTGGCGTCATAGTACTTCTTGTTCTCGTAGTAGGGAGCCTGGAGTGCTTTAATAAATAGATGCGGCGCCGTGATGCGTGTTGCCATTTCCAGCACTATTTCGAGAGAGAGTGTATAGAACTGAGAGGTCTTGAGTCGATTGTCCCGCGAAAAGTAATATTTGTGCGGCTCGTGACTGGAGGGTTTGCAGTTGCGCTGCAGAAGGTATTTGCAGGCCTCCATGTCTACGGACTTGTTCGAGCCCTGATGCAATCGCTCCACCAGTTGATCCCATTCGTAGGCAGGCGGTTCACTTCCACTACGCAAACGTCGCTCCAGTTTCAGGGAGTTTTCCAGACGTTCGGACAACGCATTCACAATTTCTTTAGCATTACGAATAGGTGGTTTCAATACATCTAAGCCAATGAACATATCCACTTTTTCCGGGAACAATGCACTGAAGACAAAGCCGTTTATGGAGCTCATCGAATGAGCCAATATGGATACTTTATCCCAGTTGTGTTCTTCCATAATCCGCAAAACCAGTTGCACATAATCAATGGAGTGATACATGACGCCCTTGGGAAGCCACGAGGAGAGTCCATGTCCGGGTGCATCTATGCTGAGAAAGGACATGTGATTGGGCAGCAACGGTGCTAGAGTATCAAAGGTCCCAGCATTGTCCTGCCAACCGTGCATGCCCAAAATCGGACGTACATGTTTCGGACCATACCATTTGCCTGCTATGTGACCCCAGGGAACGGGTATGCTTACTTCCTCATACTGCAAACCAGAGGGCATGAGTCAGTATTATTCAAGGTAAAAAGTATTACAAAATTATGTTGTTACCTACGTGTTTTGTTAGTGTCTTCAATGAATTGGTTGAACTTTGACCGTGTGCCTGTCGAAAACTCTGCTGTGCTCCATTTGTCAGCTGTCTCAGTAGATGAAGGCTCCTTTGGCCTCTCATTTCAAATAAATATACTAGGTGCAATTTCTATTGAATAATAATTTATAATATTATAACGTCCTCCGTCAACCAACGTCTATTTATTTGCTCTGGCGAAATTAAAACATGGGGCTGCCACCCTACAGAATTCCCAGATCTGGCAGCTCGTTCTAATTTAAAGGTTGCCACCCTACAGAATTCCCCGATCTGGCAGCTTTTCTCTAACTTAGGTTAAAATTAAATTTAGTTGCAACTACAAAAATTCAACTAAATTGAAATTTTTTTTTTTTTGAGCTAGAATTTTTTAAATTTTTGCATAATTTTTGTTGGAATTTTCTAGATTTTTTCATATATTTTTTTTCTTTTTTTCAGATTATGTTTTGTAACTTCTCTTCCCGAGGGCTGACGAACTTCAAACCTTTATTAAAATTCTTACCAAAATTTTATTGAATTTCGAATTTTAAATTTTCTTAAAATTGTTTTTTAACTACAAAGTTAAGTCAATTTTGTTATTTTCAACAACTAAATTTAAATTTATCGCGAACGAATCGTTCGGACTTAGTTCTATTGAACTTATTCCAAAAGTGAACGAACGAACTAAAAATTTCCGTTCTGGTTTCATTATTCTTATCGGTATCGTTTCAGTTCCATCTCTAATATGTTTCTTTCGCTCTCGCGCTCAAATAAATCAGCTGTTCGCTTAGCTTTGTTCTTTACGTTTTCTAAAAACAAATGTTAATTTATTAACAGAGTAAAGCATTTACAACTTGTAGATAGAACGGAAACGTCTGGCTGCAAAATAGAAGCAAGTCTAAGGTAAGCGGTGTTGTGAGTGGAGATCGAAAGAGAGAAACAAAAACCACCTGTTGACCTTGAACTCTGGAATTGTTTTTATTGTGTTTTTGATAATCCAGGGTTAATATTGCATGGATAATTCAAATTGCTGCTGCTTTTTTTTTAATGTTTCCTTTTGCACGTCACTCTTTATCACTGGTTTCTCACGTTTTTGTTTTATATTTATTTTCGCCATGCTTAACTAATCACAAACATGACGAGCTAATCGCATAACACGAAAACTGATAAGAATTGGCTTTAATATGATTAAACTTTGGAATTGAAGCACATTCGTAATTTTGATTGATTCTAGTTAACAACATGGAGTCGGAATTTAAGGACAATGACAGTGCCAGTAGCAGCTCCGGAGGCAATGTGGATCTCAATCTTAATCAGCGTTATCGACATGCTGGCGATCTGACTGGAGAACCTGCAACGCGTCCCGTAAGTGTGTACTTTGACCTTTGGAACGTTCAATACGTTTTATCGTTCTGTTTGAATTGCTTGCAGTTTTCCGAGATTACCATTAAGGTGCCCTGGGGTCACATTGCGGGCAAATGGTTTGGGCCACAAAATGTTCAGCCCATATTGGGTCTACATGGCTGGCAAGATAATGCAGGCACATATGATTTGCTGGTACCTTTGCTATCGCCGGACGTGGCCTTTTTGTCTATCGACTTGCCTGGTCATGGCCTGTCTTCACGTTTGCCAGATGGTTGCTATTATAATTCGGTGGATAATCTCTATGTGATAAGGCTTATCATGAAGCAATACAAATGGGAGAAAGTGTCACTTGTTGGCCATTCTATGTCGTCCATCATTTGCTTTGTGTTCGCAGCCGTCTTTCCCGATAAGGTCGATATGATAATTGGCCTCGATGCATTGAAGCCACATCAGCGTCCCTATCCATCGGTCATCCGCACCATGGAGACGCGTTTGGATGAATTTCTACGCGAGGATGAACGTAATCGCAGCAAAAATGAACCACCCAGCTACACATACGACGAACTCATCGAGCGCGTCTACATCGGCACCTTTCACTCCGTTAACAAGGAGCTCTGCAAGCATATGTTGGCCAGGAACATCCAAAAGTCCGGCAAGTATCCGGACAAATACTTCTTCTGTCGCGATCGTCGGCTAAAGTTCTACAATTATGCGATTGGGTCACAGGAACTGTGCGTTGAAATGGCCCAACGCATTACATGTCCCTATCTGTTCATTAAAGGCTCACAGTCATCATATTTTGAGGACAAGAAGTACTATGATGAAGTAATGGATGTGCTGTTAAAGAAATCCAACTTTGAGTATCTAGAGGCTAATGGCACCCATCATCTGCACATTAACAATCCGGAGACCATTATTGGTCCGGTCAACAACTTTATACAACGTTTTGGGCCAGCTGCCGCTGCCGCAGAGCGTCGAAAGGCCAAGGAGGCTGCTGAAAGCAAGCTGTAAATATCATTCACAATTACAACAACAATTACTACAAAATTCAGTATAAACCTTAGTCAAAATGGGAACATATTTATTGTTGCATAAACGATTCTGGGTATCGATGCAACAACTCTTATTTTTATATACTTAATTGTTGATTTTACTGTTAAAAGGGCAGAGACTGTTTCTCTGTCACAAATATACACCTTTAAAAATATATTATATATGTATGTATCTACCAAAAGGTTGTTCGCTTCAATTAGTGTCTTGAAGGATAACAAGGAACTGGTTACATGTACATTCGCTCAGCGCTGAGTTGACGTTGTTAACCTTTTAAGATTTTTGATACCTTAAAATGTTGCTGATATAGAAAAAGAGTATTCGATATAATTTATTCGTTTATTAGACCCTTAAAGATGGGCCCAACTATAAAATGAATAATATTTTTATTTTATTATTACAAAATTTAATATTGAGACACACATGCACTTATGGGTCACTATAACCCAGTCGTAACTTAATGGGTTAATTAAGTATAAGGGCCCACATACAGAGACCGTCAGTTGACCTACATTTTGCCCAGTAGAATCCGCAGGCACAACGAAAGTGTTAATAACCCGGGTAAACCCGTTTTTAGGCCAGCGTTGTTCCCATCAGTTGCATCACATTTTAGACTCTTTCTTGGTAATTTTGTTTTTCCCTTTCTGGTTTTGCCATTTTGGCGGTCAGCTGTCGGATTTACATTGAAATGACAAATTAAATATGTATGTACATTATTATTCCAACAAATAAGAGAAAAGGTGCAAAAGACAATAGTTGTTGGCCCTGCAGCTTCCACATATATATGCATAAATTTCCGCTGTCGTTTCGTTATACTACTGTATAAATACTTTTTACTGTTAACATAATCTATAAATATGTTTTAGTATATTTTAAATTTGATAAAAATCGGAATAATCCATCATAAAGCTCTTAAAGAAACAATCATTAGTGTAAGGCTCTGTAAGGGTATTTCAGGTCTTCGGCTTGACGAAGATAACCCATTTTTCTTCTATTCTAATGGTATACGCATGTGATATTAGGGCAAGCTACTGACTTAAGATTGAATAACTTTTGGACTGGAGCTTAGAAGATTCAGCTTCGCTTATTGGCTGAGACTATTCGGATAGCAAATTTAAGACTTATATAAAAATCCGGATCTCGAACTAAAGCAAAAACTAATTTATCATCAGTTTCAATTTCGATTTCGTTGGTCATTTTGCATGTGGGCAAACCAGTTTAATTATTTAATTAGGCAACTGAGAAGAATTCTTCATCCAAAATTGTCAAGTTCACATTAGCATAATTGACGTGACAATAAATTAGTTCACTATCGAATGGTCTAATTCGTTTCTTGCTGCTCATGTGCGTTAAAAGATCTTAGTCGTATTTTACACTCAGCTAATAAAATGGCTATTAATTGTTGATAGGGTTCACTTAAGCACGTGTAAAACTAAAGACTTAGAACACTAACTTGCTCGACAGCTATCTTATTTGGCATACGACAAATTAGAATTGCTAAAAAGCCAAATTAATTTTTTATATGATGTGTGTTTGGATGATAGATGATGCATTCCACATTTGCTCCTTAAAATACGGTTTTACGAGGTGGGTTTCAAAAGTTTCAAAAGTCCTATTTAAATCTTGATTTTTTACAATAGCTTTAACATTTATAATATTATTTTTATTTTTTAATGTGAATCTATAAGCTGATAATTGCATATTTAACTTCCTTATACTGCTGAATATTAAGATGCCAAAAATATTTTTATAACAACAATTTGTCCATCTGAACTATCTGATCACATTTAACTTATCTGACAAATTAGAATTTCAAACTAGTTCACATTCCTTGAGTTAAACCAGCTAAACTAAAATCGACAATAAATTAATCTATTGTGGAATGCTTAATTTAGGTTCTAATGCACTCAAGAATCCAAAACTTCTATTAATTGGAAATAGTCCCAATCTGTTCGATACCCAGATTTATTTTAGAAAGTGAAAAAACAAAAGACTTAGAACACAAACTTGCTCGACAGCTACGATAAATTAGAATAGCTAAAATTGCCAACTATTTTTTTAATTGTCGCCTTATGTGGAAATAAAACTGGATATTAAATAAATGACTGAATACTTATTTCATTTGTCATTTTAAAATTGGTATGCATTTTAATCCCAATATATTTAAGAAAGTTTTCTATAACATTTTCTGCTCTCCACAGATAAATTACCGTAATATTGATGAAAAATAAAAATACATATTCTTTTGACGTTAACTGTTCATCACTTGATTAAAATCTCAAGCTCCGCTTTTGGTTTATTGCACACTATTTTTATAAGGTTTTACTTGCTTTTAAAATTAATTCTATTGCTGTGGTGCATGTTCTGCGAGAAATTTAAGCAACCTAACGACATGGTCTGGATATGGTGGAGGTGTGGGCAAGTGATCGCCTTGGGGATGATATCCGTTTTCGTCCGCAGTATAGGTAAGCTGAATGACTGTTCCATCGGGAGCAACATGCTCGCTTGCACCAGAAACGCCATTGATATTACCAGAAGCCTGTTGATTTATTCCATTAGATGTCTCGAATGCAAATCCGAAATTGCCTTCCGCATCTGGTGGTGTATTGTTCTCGCTCAGAATCTGTGCATCCTTGTTGATGTGATCGCCATGAGCACAGACGAGCAGAGCAGCAATTAGGCAAATTGACTGTAATTTTTAAACAATTTGATTAGTTATAATCCTGTAGAGGGGACTCGAGACTCGTTTTCTTTATCCACTCAGAAAGCGTTGCTCTACTCACTAGCTTGAACATCTTGTTTCAGTTGTCTAATTCACAATGTTTGGTCGACATTCGGTGTCAAAGGCCTTTTATATGTGCGCGTAGCAACCGATTTTAAGAGCAGTCGCTGCGTCGCAGTCGCCGTCGCAGTCGACGTCGCAGTCGTCTTTACCATCACCGTCGCCTCTAATCCGTCGCTTAGCTGCGCTGTCGACGCGTTGTACTAAATAACACTAACTTTTAAAAATGTATTTGCATATTTTGACCAGAAAGCAAAAGACGAAAAAGTTAAATCAAATACTTAAATGTCGTTTAAAATGTATATTGGCCATTTAATACATATATTTAGTTACAAGTCAGCGGAATGAAGCTTGAATTCCTGAAAGATGAAATTTCATTTATATTTATTACAGATTTTGATTTACACCTGTGTAGAAGTATTTTCTAGCAAATTATCAAATTATTTCTTAATGACAAAAAATTTACGCCATGACAAGAAATAAATACGAATATTTAACAGCCTTAGTTAATAATAATAATTTAAGTTATTAAAATACAGACATTTAAAGATTCGAATTTTTAACATTAACATTGACCATTATACAAATTAAAAGAATACTAACAGCTGTGGCTGAAAAAATAATTTAAATCTATAAAACGACTATCAAATTAATATAAGATATTTTGAAAAGTTCATTTTTGTTATAAAGAGTTCAGAGTTCAGACAGAATTGATATGTATAATATTAGTCTGTATATAAAATGAGATCTTCTTCAAGCGCCTTCAATCACGTTATAGTCTTCATATACCTGATTACTAATCGATTATCTATACTGAGCTCAAGCACAGCAGAAAGCAGAAATCTAATTTACAAATGGATCATCTTGATCTTTATTTTCGTTGGCTGCCCCCGGCTGAGGTAAAACGTCCATTCAAAAAAGAAAAAAATATGTTGACGACCTTGCACATCCAAAAATTTCAACAGCTTTGTCGAGATGGACAATTCGCGCCAGCTAGCAAGCTGGGCACGCGCACCTGTCAGCCTCAGCCTCAGTCCCATCTCCAACTCCATCTCCATCGTCAACTCCAAGCCCAACTTCAAATCAAACTCCAGCCGCAGAAACAACAACTTGATGCGCCATCGTCAATAAACATTGAAAGTTGGAACAAAGCGTAAAGTAGTTTTTAGTTGTTATGTATTTTTATGTATTTTATTTGTTTCTTTTCATGTTGTTTGTGTAAGTGTGAACCACATAATAAAAATACACAAATAATTAAAGATTTAGTGAAAAATAAAGAGGTGCATGGGGCAAATGCAAAACTGACACCGAATTAAAGCATGAAAATAAATTGTTGGTAAATGACTCATGCATTTTGTAAGGCTCTCGTTTTTCCCCCTTTTTTTATTTTTTTTTTTATCGATTATAGATGTATCTGCTGTGCACATTGTTGTTGGTAATGCTTCGATTATGATAATACGATTTTTGGCAATTATTGCTGGCCCTCATCGCCCCAATGTAGTTGCCAGTTGCCAATTGCCAATGGTGTGGCCATAAAAAACCATTAAAACCCGTTTACAGCAGATCGAATCCGAGTTGAGATGCCATATAAAAGCCGCAAAGTAGTTGACCAAAGCAATCAGTTGCAGCTCAAGCATCTTCCTTAAAACAACACTCCATCTCAACCTCAACCTCATCCACAGACACAGACAAGTCTCAGTCAATATGTTCAAATACGTAAGTGGCAATCAAGAGTTCCTTTGGTTTCCATTGGTTAACCGAATCTACTCCATTGTAGGTGCTCTGTCTCGCTCTCATTGGCTGCGCCTGCGCCGATAACATCAACAAGGACGCACAGATCCGTAGCTTCCAGAACGATGCATCCGATGCCGAGGGCAATTATCAGTATGCCTATGAGACAAGCAATGGCATCCAAGTCCAGGAAGCCGGCAATCCGTCGGGTGTTCGCGGTGCCGTCGCCTACGTTTCCCCCGAGGGCGAACAAATCTCGTTGACCTATACCGCCGATGAGGAGGGATACCATCCAGTTGGCGATCATCTGCCCACACCTCCTCCAGTTCCAGCCTATGTGCTGCGCGCTCTCGAATACATTCGCACTCATCCTCCAGCGCAGAAGGACGATCAATAAACTGGAACCTTGAACCTTTTTCCATTCGCTTAGTGATCCAACCAGTTTATCCACATCCACTACAAACAGTGGCAGTCATTGTTATATATAGAGACATACATTCGCACCTTTTAATTAGTTGTAGTTATCGTTAATAAAGCTCGTTGATCCTCCAGCCAGCGCTAAAATGCAAAAGAACTACCAGATTATTAGTGAAGAACTCCTAAAATACTTCAATTAAAAGATACAAACTTACTCTAAATTACAAATTATTTCATTGTCCTTCGCAGACCCGGTTAAAAAAGATATTGTTATCCAACTGTATCTGTATGTTATTTACGCATCCAAGAGAAACAGATATCTAAACAATATTAATTAATAAACACACAGTGTTCTTTGACTACTTTACACTTACCTCATTGCTCCCAAAATTAGCAGCTTATAGCTTTAAATGTATCTGAATTAAATATATCTAATGGCCAGGTAGAGATATTTTCGAGTATTTATTTAAGCCATTTAAACGTTCTTTTGTTCCTGATCATAACTATTTCTTTATCAGGGACTACAGGATCTACTTGATATAAATAAGGAAATATCGATACTCATTTAACATATTCGGATAACACTGATCAATTATATTCTTAGCCTCTGTTAATTCTTTTGTGTTTAAATATAGTATAGTGTTCATAAAGCTTATTCCGATTAATACTTGTTCTAATAAATACTGACAAATTACCAACACAATATTAATAAATATAAATTTGATTTTATTTAAGCATTTATTTCAGTATGTCGTCAATATATTCTAAAGATTTCATAACAAAAGCAACAATTTTGGAGCTCAAATTCAAATTAATTTTGCATAATATTTGTTTTGGAATTGACATCAGAAAAGATTCCATGTGGTATGCCTCTTTAGACCCTGTACATAAATATAAAAATGATTAAAATGGCATATATAGTAAGTGTGCATATAGAGACAGACATAATGAATCTGATCTAATAATTAAACAAGCATTCATATTTGTTAATTGTTTATTTGGTTGTAGTAGAGTTATTTTTTTACGATATTTTTATATTGAATTAAAGCTCGATTATGCCGAACTTATATGGAAGCTTTGCAAATATTTGAGTTGTTTATTTGTGGATATAGCAATACCCGGAAAGAAAATCCTGTTTAAAAAGTTAACCAAAATCAATCGCCATCGAAACGGAATCTCATTTAATTTCCATCCAGTTTTGATTTGTGAATTCTGAGTAGAAGCATACTTAAATATTTATGAGCCGGCTCTATAGCTGAGCACATACGTCATGCGAACCTCATCATTATCATGATCTTCATAATGATATATTTGTTTAGATAATTAGCTAACAAGAGCTTAGTTGTTGGGGTCATCAATTCGAAATAAATACTTAAAACATGGCATTTTATTTGTTTTCCTGAAACGTGGGTGGGAATGAGAGTTTCTTTTCTTATAAATTATACTTTTGGCTTAAAACTGTCAATATAAATATGTCTGTATTTAAGTTAGCATAAACATAAATAAGTTATGCAGGCGGAAGAATATGGGATTTGAATATGAATACTTTTCGATGACATGATTTATATATGAAAAACGGAACGACTAGAATAATTCAAGATCAAGATATTTGCGCCACTTCAACTTACAAAAACTATCAACAGTTGGATACTAGTTGTGTTTTGGATTCTACATGCTATCAGATTATCAGACTTCTGCTTCTTCTTCTTCTGGACTTCTTAAATGAATGAAATCATAGCGTATGAAGTTTCGGGGTTCCATCCTCATTGTGAGTGCGTATATATTCCAGGGATCTCAGTATATAGCCGGGTGTTGGCGGTGGCTGTGGCAGATGTCTGCCCACCACATGGAAGCCCAACTCATCGGCTATATAGCGTGTCTCGATGGGTACACCCTCGGGTGAGGTATAGCTGTATATTCCAATGGTCTCCAGAGCACTTCCCGCTGCCTGGACATCGATGCCATTGCTGGTCTTGAAGGCGTACTTAAAGACGCCTTCCTCATCCAGCGGAGAGACGCGATAATCCGTGATCTGGGCATCACGTTCGCTGTCACCGACAAGGCGACGAATCCGACGTATCCTCACCAGCTTGGCATCCAGTTGAGCCAATAACAGCGCCAAACACAACAATGTGATGAACTGCATTGAAAACAAAACGTGAAACAAACTTTTGATCAGCAAACATGAATCGCTTTCGGGTCACTCGATATCAAAATCACAAAATCAGATGGGAGCAAGGTCTTGGCTTACAAAATATCGCATATTTATCCACAATCTTCACTTTAATGTGTTCAAATTGTTTAATTATAATAATTTCTATGATTAATTTTGATGTTTTTCCAATGTTCGTTGTTTGTTATTAGTTATAATGAGTTAATCGTCGTTTATATTTCGATTCCGATTCCGATACGAACGTGATCTAAACGCGAGCTGTGCGAGGTTCAAAGTTAGCCACCGTACTGCGGGTTTGGCCAGCGCTTGTTACCAACTTTATATATGAGAAAAAAAACGGCGGCCCAAAGCAAAATCGATGAAAAGCCAATAAACATAATCAAAAGTGTCAATAGTTTTGTTCAGTCTTTTGTTTGTTCATACGTTGGTGTCTCCATCTCCATCTCAAATTTCATCTCCATCTCCGTCTCAAATAATCGTGGCCAGTCTTATGCTTGATAACAGACCAAATCGATGCCCATTCAACCATTTCCGTTAAGCCGTGCCAAATGGCCATAATACTGTTTTTATTAGCACAATATTTATGACTAACTAACTGCATTTAATAATCCCCAGCTAGCTGATGTTCTTGATTCCAAATTCCAATTTAGGCTGATTTTATGAATATGCAAATCAAAATTCTAATCTGTCGTAAAATTTTTATCTTCAACCGGTTTTTGTAACGCATTGAAAATAGTTTTTTACTCTTGCAAATATCTAAATGTAGGTCAAACTTTAATCCCTTAAATATTTGACACTTTCTTTCTAATGCTCTTCAGATATTTGTACTAATTTACAAGTATTTATGAAGTTTTTAACCATATGTTCTGGATGGAATTGCTTTAAGGCTGAGACGGAAGCTGTTCTTTTTTTTATTATTAACTATAAAAATCATGTTAAAATATAGCACATTCCACTTATGAATATCTAAAGCAAAGCCATTAAATTCATAAAATCTGATAGTAAAATAAAATTAGAATTATAGAAGATAATCAAATCGAACACGAAATTCATTTTAATCCGAATCGAACAGAATTTTAAGTGGGCCATACAAATTTCCAGCGGAAGCAGTTCCGTATTAAAATCGAATATGATCTACCGCTGAGTCAACAATATATAAACAAATAAATAAACAAATAAATTTAAGAACTACTCGTTTAAACAAAAGTGGCAACTGTTCTACAGTGAATCAAAGCCAATTAGCAACTGACTCGAAAATCGTTAGAGATCTCAAGATTCAAATTCGTTCGCGTAACTCTTTTCTTTTCGACATGTTCATAACGGGAGATCAGAGATGCCTGTTATGCAAATTCCGTTCAGAATCGAAATCGAAAGCTGCCTAAACTTATCAAACAGATATATATATATTTATATGTGAATGAATTTACATATGTTTTATGTGTTTCTGTGCATTTATATTTGTTTATACTTCATTCTGTTCGAGTTGGTGACTCGAGTTCACCTGAAGTCAACTTTTGAAAAGAGCAGCTATTCTTAAGTACTAATAGTTAACACACGCACTGGTAAGGCGAGTTTTTCGAGTTTTCAGTTAGCAATCAACACATTCTAAGGCTAAGTCATTATTAAACTAATAGTATTAATAGTGCTGCCCATGAAGGAACTCGCAATCTTAAAATCAAGTGACGAAATATTTCACAGTTTATTTAATAATTAAACGCAAAACCATTAAATTTTTTTTTTATAATATTTAATTTAAAAATTGTTTGCCCTTGTCTGCTTATTGGTAATTTCGTTGTTCTTTCAAACTAATGCAAATGTCACAACTCATCCATAAATTATTGATTGATTCGCTGATTGATTTTTACGCCTTGAGAGGGAATCACTTTTTTGATGCATAATCTAAAGATACACAAGTCTCATTTCTTACTTTGATTTCTTCTTTGGGTGTGGTCAAATCGTGCAAGGTCTAGGTCTAGATATTTGAAGTTAAAACTGACTGCACAGTGATACAAACTTGACTAAAAGTGATTCGTGGAATGCATTGGGGTGTGTGTAGCTATGGATAACGATTGTCATAAATTTTTGTATTGTTTCAACTGCAGAACCTGTTTAAATTGTCAATTAAATAAGTTTGCTGTTTGTTTTTGCAATAATTTAATTTCATTAGTCCCTGACACAATCAGTGTTTAGCAGATCGGGATAATTATATCTGCCAATCTCTTACTTTTATAATAAATCGCCGAAACAGATATAATATAAATATAACTTTATTATTCCGCTTGCATGTTCTAAAATTTGAAAATCATTTCGTAATACAATACGGTATAAATTTAGATAGCTTTGCCGGTTTGTTTTGCGTGCAAAATTATCACATTAAATGCGGATAGCTTTACCGTAATTACATGGTTTATTGGCCGTGAACTTTTTATAATATTTGACAGAATGCTAAACATAATAATAAATTATTTTTAATTTTCAAAGTCATGTATACTCTGTATTGCATATTTTATAAGCGGCTTGATTGAAGTGCCCAAGCAAACGATTCATCTTTGCATTTCAAGCATTTTTACAGATACTTTGACACACTGTACGCTAAAAGCGCCAGTGTCATCGCAGTTGCAGCCACACCTACAAAAGGCCCGAAACATCAAAACCACTTTATTGTTCGATACTCATAATAGACAGGTCTCGATTTGCTTACCGTGCGACATTATCAAAATTTTGACATAAATCAATACTGATCGGACTTGAAACAAGTTGAGGCTGCATTCAATGATGCTCAATTTATGCAGGTATGATTAGTATTTTGGATACTCGTATTCGTATTATCATATAGCTTTGTATTCTTGACAACTGAACAGAGAGATTATAATTTTTAGAACAAAGAGTTTCACGACTCTCTGAGAGAATTGCCTGCGTTTTTGATTTTTATTGTCTTTGTTTTTGGGCGTTTTAGATCTTGAAAGCTTATTTTTGCATCTGTCAAAATACTTATTTGGCAGTTTCAAATTAACTTTCAAACTCATCGGATCGCGTCGCTTTCGTTGCAGCTTTCAACGATCGAAACGATCACAAATCCAGATCCATATCCGAGACTGTTAAATTTTAAGTGTATCTTAAAGATACACATTCTTATATATAATTTATATATATAGATTTGATATATTTATAATGAATTCGCGTCGTCGTCCAATTCAACACTTGTTTGTCAAGGTTTGTCAATCATATTTGTTTACTTTGCTGACTGCGGCTAATCGTAAATCCCGCCCAGCATCAGCTGTTCCTACTGCTCCTCACGCTGCCCTCACTCCTGCCCGCCGGTGAAGGTCGTCCTGCAACCCGAGATACTGCGGCACAGACAATCTACTATGAGAATCAGCCACCGGATGCTTCCGGAAAATATAAATTTGAGTTTCAGACCACCAATGGAATAACCACAAAGGCGGCGGGTAATGAAAACGGCGCTGTGGGCGTGGTCCAGTATGTCTCCAAAGAAGGGCTTCCCGTGACCTTCACATATGTGGCTGATGCCAATGGTTATCAGCCCACTGGAGATTTCGCACCCACCCATTTGAACCGACTTCTGGATTATATACAAACGCATCCGAAGGTGGATGAGCTGAAGTCGCGGCATTGGTAACGATTATCTGTTCATCTGATTTGAGATAATATCTAATTAAAATAAGAACAAAATATTCTCGTGCTTATGTAGATAAATTGTCATTTAAATAACTGGCAATTGGGTGTCAGAATGTGAGATAAGAAGTCATTCAAACCGGTATTATTATTGTTACATTTCAAATCTAAATTTGTATTAATCGGTTATTTTTATTGCATTGAAATGCAAATGATATTAAACGAAACATAAACAAGAACAACAAAAGCTGACAACGGGTCCGCTTTGATCGTGTACCAAAATCTATAACAACATTATAAATAAAATTGAAACTCAATTAAATGCATTATTAATTCTATCAAATGCCAATGGAGGACAGCATCAAATCAAAAACTCAAGTTACTCTATCGCATTTGGTTTTTGTTGTATATCAATTTGTATGAACTCTTTTTTGTTTGTGCTTTTATTCGTGAATAAACCAAAGAAAAAATTAAACAAAAAACCTGTCGTGCATCTGCAAGCTGTCAGATTTGAAAACGTGTCGACGAAGGGAGTAAACAAGAGAGGCAACAAAAATCCGTTAAAAATCTAGCAGCTTTTGTGAAACAGAACATTATTAACAGATTGTTAATATGCCATATTAAATAATGATATTTATTATGTCATACTTCATAACGATTTCAAATTTGCCAAATATTATTTCGTAACTATTAACCTTTAAGAAATTTTAGAAATTTTTATGAACTTCCGCATTAAAGATTTCTCCCGTCTTCAGAAATTATTAGTAAAATGTACTTATTAGAAATTCGTTTATGATTCTCTGTTTACTATTCAATTTCCAGCAATTTTATTTATTTTTTAAGAAATAAAATCCTAATTATTTTTGAAGCCGTTCCTCTTCCGGAATAGTGAGCAAAACAAAAAATAAAACTAATTAACACTTGGTGTCCCTCAATTTGTGCAGAATTCCGGCAGTAATAAAAATATTTGCAACATCTTTAATTAAGCAAATGTTAAACACTAAAAACAACATGAGCAATTAAGAGTAGTTGTTAATAATTTTTGATCTTGCGCTATGAAATGTCTTGTCTATTCTTTGTTTTTGTATAACAAAATTTGTTGATAGGCGGACTAATATATGATTGTCATGTGTGTGTGTGGGTTGAAATTGAAATGATAAACAACAAATAAATTAATGTCGTTTATCTGTGACAATTATGTATTTTACATCTTTACTTTTCCTTTCGAATCATCAGAAATGGCAATCGTCAACCTTGTGTGTGTGGCTTAGAACGACTTTCGAATTGAATTCAAAATTGATGCGACTCATTTGCATTTGATCGCCTAATTGAGGCCGTTGCATAATATTGACCGAGTCTTTTAGCTGGAGATTATGTAACCAGACTAATAAACCAACAAGACGTCAGATTTAGCTTTTAATGTCACCGACACATCGACCCAACCAAAAGATCAGCAAGCCAAAAAAAACAAAAAACTAACAAAAACTTGCTGATGCAACTAATATTAAAGTAATCCCACTTAACCGCGTCCTTCACTGGAATTAATTTATATTTATTTATTTGACATGTCCAATGCGTAGTCCAAATTGAAATTCTGAATCAAATCAAAATCTGAACCAAACGTTGACAACTGCATAAAATCAAAGTCAAATACGAAAATCATGAATTAAAAAGTATATGAAATGTTAATGCATTATTCATTCAAAATATCTTTTAATTGTTACTGCTTCACTTTCATTAAAAACGTTAATATATCTAAAACGGACAGCTCACGTGACAATACACTCTATTTATAAGACAGAACTTATCATGTTAAGTTTGGAATTTATTTCATAACTCGCAATTAAAATACCTTAAGAGGTTGTTGGCCTAATCGGATTTTGCTGTTTAATTAAGAGTTATTTATAAACAAAGCCAAACATAAATAGAGACATTAAAACCCCTTTAGTTAACTAATTATCATATTAAATATTTTGCTAAGATACAACTTAATTTCTTTGCAGTTATTTGAACTCTAAAAAATAAATCAGTAATGTTTTTACAAGCCACAATTCAATTACATAGTATTTTTGTGGCGGATTCATGTAAGCAACGACATTTTATCTACATCGGACATGCAAATAAAATTCCGAACACACAACCAAATACAACAAATATAAAACAAGATTTACTTAAGGTTTTTTTCTCATTTTTTTTTTGTTTTTCGCACAATCGCATATCTTTACATTTGCCATACAATACATTTCAAATCATCTGTATGTGTATGTGGCTGTGTGTTTGTGTGTATCTGAGTGTGTGTGTGTGTGTTACGGGTGAGTTTAGCGTTGTTCAGCCATTCATTATAATTAAAACATTAAGCTTTAGCTTGGCTTTGGCTCAAATGTCTGTATTATGGATGTTTGATGAGATGAAATTTAGTTTCTTTAGGAAGCTAATAGAATTCATGTTTACAATTTATTATATTTATTTTTTTTTGTTTTTCTTTTCATTTTATTTAGTGTTAAATTTATAATTGTGTTGTATGTTTAATTGTAATTCAAGCATCTGTTTATAATCATCTATGAACTCTTTTTGTTTGTTTTTTTTTACATTTTTTAAATTTAATTGTTTTGATTTTTTTTTTTACTATGCTAAAACTAAACCTAACATATTTGCCAAGTCCAGCATTGAATACACTGCCAAAAAACAATTGCAAGTCCTGATGCCTGGCCAAAAGTGGATCTTTGGCTGCAATTGTGAAGTGGTTCATCGATTCTCGATTACGATTTGTTGTCAACTGGAGTGTTAATATATATACTAAATGTATGTGTGTGTATAAAATGCGGATGTGTGTCTGTCTGTCTGTGAGTGTGTTGGTGTGTGTGTTGTGCAGAGAGTTTTCCAGAGCTTTGAAGCAGCTACTGTTTGGTCTAAATCTGTTAAAACCTAGAAAGAAATACAATTATTAAATGTTGCTTCAGTTGATAATTCAAATATAGAGACTCACCAGTCCTCATCGTATGCCAGTATGGTGTAGTGTTCACGGCCACGCCCCTGGAGCCAATCCTAGTTAGCTTTCGTCTCGGCGAATTCTTCGAGTGCAAAGAATCCGGCGGTGCCACCACTGCTACTGCTGGCCGTGCTTGTGGTGACCGCTGTGGCCGCTGCAGTTGTAACTGTGACAGCTTCACTCGTTTGTGTCTCCTCGGCAGCTTCCTCGGCAGCCTGCGCTGCTGCCTCCTTCTCCTCGGCACTGGCTTGTGCCGCCTCCAGCACTTGTTGCTGCACTTGCACAATGGGCTGGCCATCTTCCGTGTAGGATACGGACACTGGTATGCGTGTGCCGTCCTCGCTAATGACATGCGGTCCCTCTTCGCCGTCCTGGCCCTGTTGGATGATGATCTGACCCTCGGAATTGAGCAGCGAGGCATCGATCAGCTGCTGTTCATTGTTATCGCCATGGACGAGCACCATCTGGCCACTGCCATCGGTCATCATCTGGAGTGTCTCGCCCTCAAGTCCCTCGCCCGACTGCAGCACACCGACGCTCTGCAGCAGCTGCTGGATTTGCTCCGGATCCTGCACAATGATCTGATTGCCATCGGCATCGGTCAAGATATGATTATCGAGCTGCAACAGATGCCCGTTCTCATTGACAATGAACTTGATTTGGCCGCCATCGACTTGAGCCTGCATGGCCTCGTCCAGTTCCATGGCCACTTGTTGTTCACCGCCAGCTGCCTCGGATGCTTCTCCCTCTCCGGCGGCTGCAGCTGCTGCTTCGGCTTCAGCAGCTTCCTCGGCTGCAGCGGACTCAGCAGCTTGCTCAGCTGTTGTCTCTTCGGTCTCTTGTTTCACCTCCTCGGCCTCAGTTTCGGCTGCTTCTTCGGCCGCCTTCTTGGCCTTCTGCTTGGCCGCTGCCTGCTCTGTCTTAATGGAGACCTTGTCGCCTGCCTTGCCACTGGCTGCATTGCCATCCGTGGTGTCTGCTGCACTGGCAGCAGCTGCCTCATTGTCATCATCCAAACTGGGCATGGACACAGGCGCCACATTCGACTTACTGTCTCTCGATTCTCCTGGTTTGATATCATTGCTGCCTTGTGATTGCGATTCCTCCTCCTCGGCCTGGTCCAAGACTGGCATGTCAATGCTAACCGAAACAGGTGCTTGGGAATTGGGGGAATTCTTGTCCACCTGCTCGCCAGAGGCATCAACCTGTGGTATGGTTATGTTGAAGGTGATGCCGCCACTGCCCTCCTGTGTGATGACCATTTCATTCTTCTTCTCGCCGCTGTCGTTCTTCTCCGAATGCAATTTCTCGAAGAGACTCTCAATATCCGCCTCGGAGTTCTGCTCGTTAACCTCCTCCTTCATGGCCACACCCGAATCGCCAGGCTCGTCGCTGAGCAGCGCTGTGGCTGCCGAATTGAGTGCTGTGGTTCCACCACTTCCTCCAGCTGCTCCGGCGCTCTTCTTGTCGCGCCTGTGCGTCTCCATGTGGTGATTGTAGTACGTCTCCTGTATGAAAGTCAGTGAGCAGATGCTGCACGAGAAGAAGCGTATGTTATTCTCGGCCTCAGCAGCAGAGGTCACCACAGTGGCTCCCGTCTGGGCCGGCACACTGTCGCTGAGTGCCTCGTCAATGGTCTCCTGCAGCAGCTTCTGTGTGTTCAAGTTCTGACCCCCACCGCCGGCAGATGTCAGCTTCTCCGTTTGATGCAGCTCAGCGTGCTTCACAAGCAGTTCACGTTTGGGGAAACTCATGGCACATTGTCCACACTTGAAGTAGTTGTTCTGATGCTGCTTGGCGTGCACAGTGGCTGCCTCGCGTGTCTCAAAGCGTTGCGAGCAGAGGCGACACTTGAATGGCTTCGGCTTGTTGGTGACATGCTTGCGCATGTGCTCATCAAAGACTCCCTTGTCCGTCGACTTGAACTGACAGTGATTGCATGTATACAATGCCGAGCCAGTGACGCTAATGGACTCGGTGACACTTCCGCCAGCGGATGCAGCGGCGGCAGCAGCTTGTGCTGCAGCTGTCACCGGAGCAGCAGCAGCGGGAATTGTTGTGGTGCTGGTGACCAGCACATTTGTAGCATGATTCGTTTCCATGTGCTTGCGCAAGCTGTTCTCGTTCACAAAATTGATGTGGCACATGGCGCAGGTGTTATCCATGGCGGTATTGTGGTCCCGGACCATATGATTCTTCATGGCGCCAAAGTGCGGGAAGATCTTGCGACAGGTCTTGCACTGGAACGTCTGCTGTTTGCATGTCTCATAATGTGTGTTGAACAGACGCATATCGGAGGTCTTGTAATCGCACGAGGTGCACTTGTAGATCTTGGTTGCCTTGCGCTGCACCTGAGTCTGTGTGCCGCCGGCAACAGCTGCTCCTTGTGGCGAAGCTACCTTCAGTTGTTGCGAGACTAGACAGAGGAGGAACGGGATTAATATTAATACAAGACTATTACTGATAGATAGTTAAGGAGCTTACCTGGCGTTGACTGCTGCACCAGCTTGCGTTGCCGCACATCTCCGCCCGCTGTCTCCTCCAGCGAACGATTTGCCGCATTGCTGGCCATCTTTTGCATCTTGAGTGGCGGACTGGCGGCATCGGCATGACTGCCACCACTGTCCTCATTGATGCCATACTTTTTGTTCAGTAAATTGAGCAAATTCGACTTGACACGCTCCACATCGTTCTCCAGGCGATCATAGTAGTTGACCAGATTAGTGCAACGCGAACACACAAAGTCCTCCTTGCAGACAATCACGAGGAATGCCTCACCGACCAGCTGGGCCAGCTTGTTGGGGAATTTGGTGGATGTGTGCGTGGTGCACATTTCCGTTAACGATGTCTGCGTCTGATTTGCCAGCAGCAATTCATCGCATATATAACAGCGTACTCCATTATCCGTATCCATAGTGCTCTGCTGCGACTGAGACTGCGATGATGCACTCACGTTCTGACTGCCGCCACCACCGGGTGTTCCAAGTCGAGTCGTTTTCAATATGCGCGGCTGGCCGGGACCGGTGACGGTAACAGCGCCGCTGCTGAGCAAATTATTGAATTTGCGGTAGGTGCTCGGATTTAGTTGACTGTTCATTCTAATGTCTGTCTGTCGGTCGTTCTCTGTGTCTGTGTGTGTGTGCGCAGATCTCGTTAGCTATTATTCTTCTCTAGTATATAATTTTTTTTACTTTTCTTTTGCAAAAATCATAAAAACCAACATTTACTAGCACATTGAATGTTACACAAATTTCAATTTGATATTATTTGCAGTTGTTGTTCTTTTTTCTTTTTCTTTCCAATTATTCTTCGGCAAGCAACAACAATTTGTTGGCTTTTAATTCACGTTTGTATGCCGCGGCGTCACTTCGACTGTACTAAAGTCTATCGAGTGCTGTCTTTTTTAGGGTTAAATGCGTATGTGCTCCACAAATGCTTGTGCTGTCATCTCACTCTGACATACGCATGCGGGTTGCTATTTGCTTATGCGTTAGCTAGCTGTCTCGCTTTCACGCTGCGGAAATGGCGGCCTTTTAGGTAGGCATACACGTTCAGTCAGCCAATTTAATCAACTGTTGGACATCATGCATATTTTGAATTAATGTTTTTAATGCCAGGCGTGCTTTATATAAATCAATACAATATTTAGTTGATGCGGCAAATAAAATGTTTGTAAATCGAATATGTTTTTAATTCACAAACAGTCAGTTATTTGATTTGTTTGACATGCGTTGCTTTTGCGGTACGATTTGCATTTGGTACAGCTGTCCAAATAAGTACAGCCAACTGTCGCCAGATGGCGCTTGCTGCGCGCAATATTCAAAATTTGAATTGTAACCACAAACTGTCAAAATACAAAAGTTATGATCCAAACACAATAATTTCAGGACAGATAAGAAGTTACACAATAATATACATCACTAATAGGGCTAAAAAAATGATAAGATTCCGCTTTCATTTTACTCTTCGATTTTGCACGTCCAAGCGACAATGGAAAACCCATGATGAGGGCGGGCAAAGGGGAAATTGGGTTGGCAATATTGAGGCTCGCTTATCAGCTACTGCCGTTCGCCGATAATATAATAGTACTCGTATTTACCAACGTAAGTTGATATTTGGTAACGGCGCTCACGGCCCAAAAGACGCATTTCGTTGGCCGTTTTTCAGTTGGCAAACGATACGAAAAGCGAACGCATATCAGCGTAAAACTCGAAAATACATTAAAAATAAGAGTGTGCTCTCTCCATTATTTTATTGGCCATTTCTTGAATTCTTAGATCGGTTGTTGCTGTTGTTGTTATTAATGTTATTGTGATTATTGCACTGTGTCGTATTCAAAGTGTGCCATTATCGCGCGGTTATCGAAAAATAAACCAAGTTACAAAAGCAAATTGGAAATTGAAAATAAAAAAATCGGAGAGACAACAAAAAAACAAATAGCTGGAATTAATTGGCGCATGTTAAAGGCGACAACGATTTTCATTCTCCGTGTCCGGTTCATTTAGTCGTTAAACGCACGTCGCGCATTGAAAACGTAACCGCCGCCCACTCGACCAGAAAACTGCGAGGAGTACCAATAGGGGGCGTGGTGTGAGAACATTTTGTGGCCCATAACAGAGATCGCACAATCAGCTAACAAAAATGTACCGACAACCGTCGACGGGCATTAAGAACTTTGACTCGCTGAAGTCATGGTCCATCTGGGCAGGTGTACTCGGAGTGGTGAGTAATGCCCTGAAAATGGTAGTAGAAATGGGAGTAGCAGTTGCGAGTTTGAAGTTGATAGTGTGACCTCAATACCCCATTGATAAGAGCGCTTCTCTGGGCCATCTGTTGATTTTGTAGATACAGATACAAATATGAAATAAGATACAGATGCAAATTGTGGCACTTTTTGAAATTAAACAGTTATCAGCTGGGTACACTCTACCATGAACTGGTCAGCTGCACTTAATCAATCACTCAATCACAGCTCTTATCAAGGCCAAAACCGAGTTGATTCACCTGTCATTGTCATTCAGTAAACACATACAAAAAAATGGCCTATTGTCATTTGTCAACAAACTAACAATAATTACACTCATTTCCTTTCTCTTTCTCCCTCTCTTTCCACTCTCTCTCTCTCTGGTCGTTGCAGGTGCAAGCTGTCATCTGGATAGGTCTGACGATAACCGCAATTGTTGCATACACATGTCATATATATATTACCAATGAAATGACTTATGGCACATTTGTGAAGACCATTTTCTTTGACGTCTATTTCCATGGCGACTGCAAGATGGCTGTCGGTGCTTATCAAGACTATGATTCCACTATTCTTAAGTCTGTGCAAACTGTCTTTGATCCCACTCAGCTATTGATCTGGGATTGTGTATATCTGGGCGTTTCAGTTTGCTGGTTTGCAGTTTCCATCGTCCTATTGGCTTGTGAGTATCTTTTCAAAACTCATTAAATTTCTAGCATAATGTATGCTTAAACGATTTTCAAATATCTTCATAATATTTAGGAAAACTTTTTTTGAAAAGGTCAAATAATATTGAAAAAGAAATTACAGGGAATTTAGTACAATGTAAATATTATGAAATTTCTTTAAAGTCATACTTAAAATACTTATAAAGGATTTAGTTAATATTTTTCGGTTCTTTTTATGCACTTGGGTCTTCCCAAATATTTATGGCGCCATTCAGTGGGATTAATACAAAGTCGAGTTTGATTTATTGTTCAAAGTCGGAAATAAGGTCACGGTTTGTTTTTATGATTCATTTAAATGAATCAGGTATAAGTAGAACATTTTAAAATGATTCCTTTTTATCAAATGGTATTTCAATAGCATATTTTATTATCTAGCGGAAGGCTGAAGATAAAATCGAAAGCCCCGTATTTTAAGTGCTATCAAAAAAGTAAAGAATATTAAAAAATGGCATATCAACAAACAAAAAGTCAACGATTAGTTTGTTTGCTTTTTTATGGTATTTTGCTGTTGTATAATAAACGATGATTTCCCATTCCCATTGCAAATATAACAAAAGAATTTTTCAAGAGTTTCTTTATAGAGATACACTTGAAGTTCAAAGTATTGTAGGGTATTTATATCAGCGATCTATCAGTGCATTAATGCTGCCATGTCAAGTTGAGAGATGTGGACTTTTGACTAGTTGATTTGGACTGATTTCAACCTACCATATTGCAGGTGTGCGTAAGGACTGTGTGAAGCTGACCCTTGGAGCCATCTACAGTTGGGCCTTCTTTGTGGCCGCCATTTGTGCCATGGATGTTGCCTCGGGCGTCATCTTTGGCGTCGATTTTAGCCGCTTTCATGCCGAGGCATCGAAGCTAAATGCCAACAGCATAAATGCTGGACCTGTGGATCCGAATGCTGCCCAGCTGGTTGCTGGTGGCGTCGCTGCCATGGCCATGATGATCATCTCCTTTAAGGGATTCGTCATGTGGCTTATTAACTTTGGACTGCTGATCTATTTGCTCGTGCGCGCGGTACGAATTTCTACAGATAACGACAATTCGGTGAGTAAAAGACTGAAACGGGGTGACATCATTTCTATCATTGCTATCTTCCCTTGTAATTACTAGTGGGTATTATAAATATTTATGTACTTGTCACCTCCCACCAGCGTCACTAAGCACCACCCTCTAACTAAGATCAATGAGTTGTTTCCGAAAATATTTAGACAACAAATTCCAAATTTGTAATTAAATTGCCGCCAAGACTCTGATTCCGATTCTGACTCTGACTACGACATGCCTAAAGTTAGCTCAATGGGGTAACTGATAAGCCAGAAGCGTCCAGTCGATAAATTGGCTTACGTTGCCTCATGATAAGTGATTGGAATTTTTACTGGCGTTGTTTAAATAAATTCAAAATATTTGCGAGTACACCACTACAATTATACCCTATAATTGTTTTTGCATTAGTCACTTAAAAATGTACTTAAGTGCATCATAGTTGAGTTGATTGATAGTCGATTATCTATAACGTATTTTTATACCCGTTACTTATAAAAAATAAGTATAAGGGTATATTGTGTTCGCTGGAATGTGCGTAACAGGCAGAAGGAGGCATCTCCGACCCTATAAAGTATATATATTCTTGATCAGCATCAATAGCCGAGTCGATATAGCCATGTCCGTCTGTCCGTCTGTATGAACAAAAGGATCTCAGAGACCATAAGAGATAGAGATACCAAACTTTCACTAAAAGACTTCTATATACCCCACGCAGATCAAGTTTGTTTCAAATTTAAGCCGCGCCCCCCTCCGCCCCCGCAAATAGCGAAAAACAGTCTGAACAAAGAAATCTCAGAAACTAATAGAGATAGAGTAACCAAATTTGGCACACAGATTTATATATACCTCACGCAGATCAAGTTTGTTTCAAATTTAATCCACGCCCCCATCCGCCCCCGCAAATCGCGAAAAACCACCACACCCACAGTTTTTAAGATAATACGTTTTTTGTGATTATTACCGTTATCTATTAGCATTATCTATTATCCCACTAAATCGCATCAAGATCGGACATGTAGAACGACAGTTATGGCGAATTAAAGTTTTCAGAGCAAAACAAGTATTTTCTTTAAAGTACTTTTCAATATATTTAAGTAAGTAACGGGTATCATATAGTCGGGATCTCGACTATAGCCTTTCCCGCTTGTTTTATTTTAATATATATATATTTTTTTTATTTGGTCCGCAGGATACGTTGTTCATGCCGCGTAAGAATTCCAATGAAATTCTGACCACAAGACCGCCGATTCGCGCCTACGAAGAAGAAAGGTAAGTACAGTTGTGCTTAAAAATAATCCCATTTTAATTATACCAATTAATTATACCAATTCTTAACAGAGTGGAGGTGCAAGCGTATAATAATGAAGCCTTTTTGCCGGAGACTCGCTCCACGGCGGAAACAATCGAGGTGAACGAGGAGGCGATTGTCCGAGCAGCGCATATGTCCCGGGATGCTAACCTTATGGATCGTCGCTTCCGCAGTATCGATGCTTTCCAGCAGTATCCGGCACCAAGTTCCCAGGCAAATCGTCCCATTCGTCAGTCGTCGCAGTCTCCAGTGCAGGAGACCGTTGTTGTGGCCACGTCTGGCTTCCCGATGCCGGACTATTCGCCCGGACTGAGCCCTAGTTCCAATGGCATTCTACGCCATCCCCAGCAGTACTAAGTTAATGTGGCGCCAAAACATTCATACAAAATAATCCATATAATTCTCAAATAAATCCTGACCCGAGTAAAGCCAGCAAACAAGCAAAGCAACTATAATTAAGTTAAGATTTTGTCAACAATTGTAGTTTCTATCAGAGCGTATTAATTGTATTTATTTACGTGTTATTAAACAATATATGTACATTTATGCAAGCAATTGCAACTGTGAATAAATAATACATATTTATAGTTCCCTTGCACGCCCAGTATAATTAATCGCTTGTTTCTTATTTATTCTTCAACTGATAACGCTAAAACAGCGCTGTTGCCTGAATCATGCCCCCAGCAACGATTTTATAGCTGTCATTGGTGTCATTGACAAATTATTATGCGACGTCATATGTGATAACTGTGTCGCAATTTGTTTTTCATTTCAAATCTGCCCATGTGTCGGCAAATATCGTTAAAACATACAAATTGGCACACTAAGTCTCTGTTAAGTTGAGTTCAAATTTCGCGCCGAAAATGTGGTATTCGTAGAGCATTATGCGCTTACGTTGCTCATTTTGCGTTTACGCAAAGGAAAACTTTTATGAAGGTTTGCATTTGATTAAAATGGTACAAGCTGCCAGATCGGGAAATTTAGCACGGTGGCAGCCTTTGAACCGGGTGGCAGCCTTTCACATCAGTGCTGGCAAGTTTTTAGGGGGATCAATAATAGCTGTTTCTGTCAGCTAATAGCAATTTTGAAATTTTTGTCGCAAACGAACTATGAAAATAGCCAGATATAGCTGGAAAATAGTTAAGTGGGCAACAGTGAACGCAGGTCAAACAAAAGTTCAATAAAAACATTTATAATATTGATAAGCCGGTTGTATTTGACAACAGATTTCGATTTTAGACACTAAAGCCGTGTGTAAAACGTCGTATGCTTGCTTTTATTGTGCTCACTTCAATTTGAGACGTGCTCTGGGACATAACGTCGTTGTAGAAATTCTTCAACTGAGAATATTTACAGGAAAACACACATTTGTAACGGAAAATGGTTTTCATAACAAAATTCGCACGTGTCGGTGTGCAGGCGGCTCGTCAGCTGCGTGCCAAGCCCATTGCAGTGTCACAGTGGCGTAGTTTTCACGTGAGCTGCATGCTCGACAAAGGTAAGTGGGACATTTATGCAACCACTGGCGAAAATACAGTTGCAAGGCCACTGGGGCAACAGGTTCCACTAACAGTTTGGATTCTCTTGCAGAGCGACGTTATACAGACAAACACGAGTGGGTTGAACTGTTGGATGCCAATAAGGCCATCGTGGGAATCTCCAGCTATGCACAGGAAGCACTGGGAGACGTTGTCTTCGCTCAGCTGCCCGAACCAGGAACTGAACTGAAGCAGGACGACGAATGTGGTGCTCTGGAGAGCGTGAAGGCAGCCAGTGAGGTTTACTCACCGGTGAGTGGAAAGGTGACAGAGAAGAACTCACAGGTGGAGGACTCTCCAGCGTTGGTCAACACCAGCTGTTATGAGAAGGGTAAGAGTCGGATATAAAACTGTTAAACATTTGCTAATGTCATCTCTTTCTGTCATTTATAGGATGGCTCTTCAAGGTTGATCTCAAGAATCCTGATGAATTCAAGAAACTCATGACTGAGGAGCAATACAAATCCTTCCTGAGCAGCAGCGCTGATCATTAGCGAGTTATGGAAAGTTGTCATTAGCTGCTCCTGTTGTTATCTCCCAATCCACTTATCAGACTCATCCACACACACACGCACTCGTTGTTGTCGCTTTTGGATTTCGTTACGCTTTAAGAATAAACTGAAAAGCCAAATATTACACTAAAATCACAATCGAATCGCTGCTGTTGTTGACCTACGGGTGATACTATTACTGCTCCCCCACGAATAGATTGATAAGACGCCGTTCTTATCAAAGAGACTCAAAGAGAGAGCGTTGGTCAAAGAGAGACTGAGCGACGCTCTTAGCATGTGAGTGTTAATGGCAAAGTGAGCGCACTTATTAAACTCACTCAAATCTCACTCAATTTCGTTGTCTGCTAGATCAGCGCTATATAGCGTGTCTTCGACTTGACTATATAACAAAATAAATTAGTTGCCGAGTCTGCGAAATATCACCTGATTAATGTGCATTAAACGCACTGGATTATCATCGAGGCATCACGCCCTTAAGTCTGTGGAAGCGTACGTCCGTTAGAGTGATAAGAATTCTTGATGGATCTGTCTGTCGGTGTCAGCCCATTATAGATGCTGATAAGAGCACGAATTTTGAACTTGAACGCGCGAACAGCGACCGCAGCGGCGTAGCGTCGAAAGCTCGGCAAAAAGCTCATGGTATGCCAAAAAGCTTGAGAGCGCACGAACACTTCGTTCAGTGCTCAAATAGAACTCAAATCGTGCGGTTGCAGATACCGTCCGCTGCGGGAGACTAGAACAAACCAAAACCGAAAGCGTTGTTCAACACACACAAATACACACACACATCCACACAGATACAGAGTCACATACGCTCAATACCCAAACAAACTGACATAAAAAACTTAGGGAAACTGCGACTTTAGTGAACAAAGGATAATTGTTAGGAATTTAGAAGCAAAGTGAAAGAGAAAAAAAATAAAGAATATCAATAACCACCACAGATAGCCAGTCGTAAAATGCCAACGGAAAAATCAATATACCATCCGAATCCGGCAATTAGCCGTAACGCGTACATATCCAGCTTTGAGGAGTATACGAAATTCTATAAGGAGTCCTTGGACAATCCTGCTGAGTTTTGGTCGCGCGTAGCAAAACAATTTCATTGGGAAACGCCCGCAGATCCCTCGAAATTCTTGCAATACAACTTTAATATCTCCAAAGGACCCATTTCGATAAAATGGATGGAAGGCGCCTCGACCAACATCTGTTACAATCTGTTGGATCGCAATGTTCGCAACGGACTGGGCGATCAGATAGCGTACTATTGGTAAGTCCAAAATACAATATTATGTTTAGCCTGTTGTGTAGGTCGTAGGTCGCAGGAAAACAAAAGTTAGACACACACACACATGTCCAAAGGATATTAACGTATTGATTTTATTTCTTACGTTGCGATTACGAAACGCGGTCGTGACGTTGGCAACCTGTCCGTCTCCCTCCGTCTCCTTCTCTCCTGTGCCTGGTCAGCTTTCAATGCGCAGGCACAAAAAGAAACAGATGTTTGCCATTAACTTGAGCATTGGGGTGGCACCGTTACTTGCCTTAGGTCGCGTTCTATCTCTCTCTCTCTCTCTCTCTCTCTCTCCCTCTTTCGCTCTCTTTCAAGGACAAAGCTTCTGCTGCGTCTTAAGAGCTTGCATATCAAATACAAAAGCTGACAGCTGACTTTTAAATTAATTGTGTTTACGGTTTAAGCAGCACTGAATGTTGTGGGAGGTCAATGTCAGTAGGCCCTGACCAGGTCAAAGTAGCTATTTAATGTATGTATATATGTTTGAATCTATTAAATATGTGCAAAAGTATGTATGTATGTGTAGTACGCTCAAAGTTCTTCAAGTGCACATTTATATATTGCTTCTGTAATTCGTAATTTTAATATTTGTTTACATTTTAACGATACTCCCGCTCTTAGGTGTGCTATTAAAAAGCAGTATATATTTATACAGTTGTTCAAGTAATTATTTTTTAAGAAATAAAAATAAAAGTATTTGTCATTGTTGAATATTAAAAATAATGAAACAATTAAATTAATTTAAAAAAAAATTTTGTGATGCATAAAACGTTAATTTTTTATTTTGTTAAAACATTTATTTGACTAACTGTTTATATTATAAAAACTTTGCCAAGATTGTGTTCCGCAATCAGAATTTATGAATTTTTGTTGATTTTATTACAAGTTCACGCTTTCATTAGACAGGTGCTTTATTGAAGTGCACTTCAGAATTTCCACACACGTCAGATTGTTGTTAAAATGCGCCTTAAAAATGATTTAAAATATATATTAAATATTTATAGTTTGACGAACGCTTGTCTTCGCTTATATATTTTTTTTGTTGACCCGCAAAGTTCAAGTCGCTGTCAATTTCCGTCCGTCCTGCCGTCCGTCCGTCCGTCTGTTCGTTCGTTCGTCACACCAAAAATGTTAAACAAATGTCAAATATGGTAATCTATAAGGTTATCAGTGCAGTTCAACAATGGACGCGTGCGAAAAAGACATGGAAATGTTGGAAACAGAATGGGAGAATGGAAATAGAATAGCATAGCAATAGAAAAGTCAGGTATGTTAAATGAAAGGCAACTTACAAGGTCAAGCTCAAGCACTCAAATCAGAGATTTCTTGCCACTGTCAATGCTAACAGCTGTTAAAAAAATTTTGCTCAAATCCCAAACGCAATACGACCCAAACATATAGATAAGATAAACCGCAGAGCCCAGCAATTTGCACGTAATGGGGACTAATTAACACCATAGATAATACACAATTCCCAACAATTCAACAATAAAGTGGAGCGAAGCAAAACAAAGCAAAGCAACTCAAAATGCCAAAATCTTTATTTCAACCTTTTACTGGACAATAAAACCCAATGTCTTAATACATATGTATACAGTTAGACAAGTAAATTTTTTAACAAAAAAAAAAATTAACTTTATTTTTTTTATTTTTAAAAATAATTACTTTTTTTTATTTTGTTAGAAACTAGATGTTTTTGAAATTGTCAGGACAATTACTTGACTAACTGTAGAAGCACCTGTACACCTGTACACTTCTTTATACTAAAGCTTACACTTGTGCAGCACAAATCGATTATGTAAGCAGACAGACGTATTAAACCCATCGCACAAATTGTTTATTCAAATTAGTTTCGATTTGTGCAAACTCACCAAATAACGTTAAATATTTCGCGCTTTAATGTGTGTCAGCGGGGTAAATAACATAAAATGCACAAAGCACAATGCGAGCTTCAAGTGGATAACATTATTTGTATGACAAGCTTTTTGATCAAGAGACCAACTCAGCTTCCGCAGTTGCTGTCAAACCACTTGGCGGCTTACAGTTTTGGCTGCATTGCATGGCTAGCAAAATCACGCGATCATATCGTCTGATTACTCACAACCAATTAGAGAGCATTTTCAGTCACTCACGCAGACATGCGACCAACCGGCTAAAAACTGTGTGTGTGTGCGTGTAAAAGAAACGAAAAATAATGTTAATGCTGACACACCTTTAGTTCGGGGATATAGCAAAAGAACAACAACCCTAACTGGGGATTCTTCGTACATACATACATACATAAGTATGTTTTATTTGCTTTGTCTTTCTACGACATTGCCTGATTTTGTTATCATTTTTGATACTTTGCGCGGAACTAAACGCTTTTGTAACTGTTGACTGGGCTATAATAGCACTGACCTCACTATAGAGTATTTTCATTCCACATTATCTTTAAGTTATGATTTTTAAAAAATGATTAACACGAAATGCAAATTTCTAAAAAATTTTGGTCAAATGTTGTGTATAAATTAGAGTCTGTTGTCTAGCGAAAGATCATACGATGTTGCTCTCAAACTGTGGATTCAGCCAGACACAACGGCGCTTTCTAAAAGCTTTGGCCTAATATTTAACTTAAAAGTCTTCATTCCATTTTTAACCAGTAATGTCAGAATATAAAGTGATATTTTAAATGTACACCATGTATGCTTAAAAAATATTCTAATTTTTTGAATAATTTAATTAAAGTAAACAGGATAACTACATTGCATATTCTAATTGGTCTTAAGAGGCAAAATTTTTAAATTTCAGTTAAAATATTGACAGAGAAAATATTGTAATAATGTTACTAACTGGATAATAAATTATTTTTTAAATTAACTTGATTTATAGATTAGCTTTTCTTAAACTGTTCTAGCTTTTGCAGTCATTAAATTGCTAAATGTAGCTACTAAATAGCTAAAATTAAAACACTGCCCATAAAAAGCAACAACAAATGAAAACATTCGATGCGATTTATTATTAATTTTGTTGTTGTCGGCATTTGAACACGCGAATCAACAGCTGCTTGTGTTTAGATAAGTTTAAATGTTGCGGTTGTTTGTCTTGACTGTTGCTGGTTGCTCTGCCTCACATGATGTCTTAAATAGAAGCCGAAGCTAATTTTGAGATATTTCTGATTGTTGATTTTTGATAAGCACAGCCACGCGTCTGTCTGCTGCCATTGGCGATGAAGATCATGAGGTGTTCACATTTATCAGTTTCCAGGCACCATGGAAATTTTCATGTCTAGTATTCTTTTTTTTTTCTGAAGTACAGATTAGATGATCGACAAGTGCTTGAACCAAATTTAAAAGCACTTCACCGGCGTCGTCTACATGGGAATTATTGTCGCGCCATCGAGAAATCCGCCGGTTAAAGCTCTTAATTAGTCATTTGTTGTGAATGCCCGCAACAGTTTGATAAGCATAAATTGGTAATAGTAATAACGACCAGTCATTCTCCAACTGTACGCACAAGAGAGCGGCAGAGAGTAAAAGAGAGTAATGTCTGACCACTCTTTGTTATTATTGCCTTGGCCTTGAAATAGTGCGAGTGTCAGTTATTGTTGCTCTTATTGAAATTACTTAAAAGTTCATCAATTTATTTATAACATCTTACGTATTAATAATAAATGAATTTCGTGAGAGGTGACTAACATTTGGGACACCAATCGCAATAAAAAAAGAGCCAAAAAATAATGTACTTTGTACTCGTGACATCGTCCAAAAATAACTGAAAATACGTCACGATTTTGAACTGTTTTTATTTTGTTCGCTTCCTAATTTTCTTTGTGGCCCATGGAATAAACCAGAGTGTTTATGGCTGGCTAAATCTTATCGCCGTATATGACAAATCCAACTAGCCATTCATATTAATATTTTAGTATATGATTTACAGCTATTTTGTTATTGTATTTGACTCACTTGGAGTGCATTTCGAAAATATTGTTTGGGTTTTTATAAGCACGTCTAGTCATCCAGTGACCTAGACCAAGAACTGTTAGTTGCTTTCTCTATTGGGGATTGTCCTTCAATAAATCATCGATATCCGTTCTATGTGTAGTCACGATTTCCATATAATATTTTACATATTATACTGACAGTTTGTGTATTTCAATTATACAAAAGCACTGACTGTGAGTTACAGTTATCGTTAGAATTAAACGAACCAACAAATTAGTTAATTAGATTGTGACTTTAACTCGCAAATTGCTCAGTACTTACACATTAATTATAATTGTACGCCTTTTTTTAATGCACACACATTGTTTATTGTGATAACAGTGTTTATTTTGTGATTATCTGTAGATTAAGTGTAATCTTGTTATCAATATTATTAAATACAATTTGGGAAACAATTAATAAAATGTGACGACTTTATTATGGTCTTTTTTGTTGCCAAGAACAAAAAAAAAAAAAAAAAAAAAAAAGAAAAGCGCCACTTAGACTCAGGGGCATGTGGCAAGTTAGCATAACAAATTAGCAAATTATGTTGCAAATTAGGACAATTAGGAAGTCTTGAATTGACCGTAAGTGATCCAATTGAGGCGGAAAATGAGCGTCTGTCCACATATATATGTAATTTTTATATTTGTATGTCTTATATTGGGCACATTGCCAGAGGATTTATAATGGATTTAAATATATTTCCTCATTTATTGTGTTTTTCAGGGAGGGCAACCACCCCGATGATTATTCGCGTGGTCTCACCTACCGGAAACTCTTGGAGGAAGTCTGTCGCTTTGCCAACGTGTTGAAGGATCATGGCATAAAAAAGGGTGATCGTGTCTCCATTTATATGCCCATGATCCTGGAGCTGCCCATTGCCATGTTGGCATGTGCCCGCATTGGAGCAGTGCACTCCATTGTATTCGCTGGATTCTCGCCGGATTCGTTGGCGGAACGCATGTTCGATTGCAAGGCCAAGATGTTAATTACAGCCGACGGAGCTTGGCGTGGCGAGAAGCCGCTTTACTTGAAGGCCCTGTGCGATACGGCCCTGGAGAAGGTCGAGGAGATGGGTCATTCGGTGGAGAAGTGCATTGTGGTGTCGCATTTGAAGCGAGTAACGCCCTGCCAGGAGAATCATGTGGAGCAGGACATACCCTGGACCGATGATCGCGATTACTGGTGGCACGAGGAGATGGAGGACAAGGAGCCTGCCTGCTATCCCGAATGGATGGACGCCGAGGATCCATTGTTTATGCTCTACACGAGCGGATCCACTGGGAAACCAAAGGGTGTGCTCCACACCACAGCTGGTTACCTGCTCTATGCAGCCACCACATTTAAGATTGTGTTTGATTACAAGCCCGGTGACATTTACTGGTGCACCGCTGATGTGGGCTGGATTACTGGACACACCTATGTGGTATACGGACCACTGGCCAATGGCGCCACTTCGGTTATTGTAAGTAATTAAAACACTTGTAACCATGTAATCGTTTAACCATTTAACCATGTGGCATGTCTAATTGCATTCATTGTGCTTGCAGTTCGAGGGAACCCCCTTCTTTCCCGGCAACGATCGCTACTGGAGCGTCATTGACAAGTACAAGGTCACACAATTCTACACGGCGCCTACGGCTATAAGGGCACTCATGAAGTTTGGCGAGGCTCCAGTGCTCAAGCACAATCTCAGCGGTCTCAAGTAGGTTCAGCTAACGAGGGTGGGCTCTTTAGTTATTGGCTTAAGCAGGAATCGATTGAAAGTGAAAACTTTAGTCTACAAATTTTCAAAATCCAAATCTAGATCTTGGGAAGAATATTTTTTTAAACAAAATTAATTTGGGTTGAATGCAGAATAAATTTAGAGCCCAAATCATTATCAAAATGGCATTCCGCTTGAAAATCGATGCAGTTTTGACAAAGTTATGAATGCTTGAAGTTGGTCAAATCTTTGACTTAGCAACTTTACAAGTCAAATTTTTTGTCAGATTTTACATGATTTTTAACAGAAAAATTAAACGTGTCATAATCAAATTTCAAGTGTTGTTTTATACTAATTATGATGTAAGGAGTCGATTAAAAGTGAAAACTTGAGATTTAAAATTTTTAATTTTCAAAATTTCAAAGGGGGGACCCTTAGCATCAAACCCATGATCCAGAGGAAAATAATTTTTTTTACAAAATTAATTAAATTTGAATACAGAATTAATTAATAGACCAAAACATGATCAAAATGGCATTTCGCTTGAATATCGATGCAGTTTTGACAAAGTTATGGAAGTTTGAAGTTGGTCAGACTTTGGATCTAACAACTTTACAAGCCAAAATTTTGGTCAGATCTTACATGATTTTTTACAGAAAATTGAAAGGTCTTAGAATCAAATTTAAAGTGTTGTTTTATACTAATTACGATATAAGGAGTTAATTAAAAGTGAAAACTTGAGATTTAAAATTTTAAATTTTCGAAATTTCAAAGGGGGGACCCTTAGCATCAAACCCATGATCCAGAGGAAAATAATTTTTTTTACAAAATCAATTAAATTTGAATACAGAATGAATTTATAGGCCAAAACATGATCAAAATGGCATTCCGCTTGAAAATCGATGCAGTTTTGACAAAGTTATGGAAGTTTGAAGTTGGTCAGACTTTGGATCTAACAACTTTACAAGTCAACATTTTGGTGAGATTTCACATGATTTTTTACAAAAAATTGAAAGGTCTCAGAATCAAATTTAAAGTGTTGTTTTATACTAACTATGATGTAAGGAGTCGATTAAAAGTGAAAACTTGAGATTTAAAATTTAAAATTTTCGAAATTTCAAAGGGGGGACCCTTAGCATCAAACCCATGATCCAGAGGAAAATAATTTTTTTTACAAAATCAATTAAATTTGAAAACAGAATGAATTTATAGGCCAAAACAAGATCAAAATGGCATTCCGCTTGAAAATCGGTTAAGTTTAGGCAAAGTTATGAGAGCTTGAAGTTTTTGAAAAAGTGTCAAGAGTTTCAACTCAAGCGAATTTTTTAAAACTCCAATTTTGAATATAAATCTATAACTGAATTCTAATAATATAATTAAATTTATTTTTAGGGTTCTAGGCAGCGTTGGTGAGCCAATCAATCCGGAGGCTTGGCTGTGGTACTATCGCCTTATTGGGAAGGAACAGTGCTCCATTGTGGACACATTCTGGCAAACGGAAACTGGTGGTCATGTCATTACGCCCCTACCCGGTGCCACGCCCATGAAACCAGGCTCTGCTGTAAGTATTATTAAAATTTAAAATGAAAATACTATCGGTTTACTTACATTTATGTGATTAACTTGCAGTCGTTTCCCTTCTTTGGAGTCAAACCTTTGCTGCTGGATGAGTGCGGGATTGAGATCAAGGGCGAAGGCGAGGGATACTTGGTATTTTCGCAGCCCTGGCCTGGTATGATGCGCACCTTGTATAACAATCATGAACGCTTCGAGGACACCTACTTCTCCAAGTTCCCCGGATTCTATTGCACTGGAGATGGTGAGTTCAACTTGAGTTAAGTGAAGAACTATTATTGATATATGTTTCCTTTTAATTTACAGGTGCTCGTCGTGATGCTGATGGTTATTTGTGGATCACTGGCCGTGTGGATGATATGTTGAACGTCTCGGGTCATCTAATGTCAACCGCTGAGGTAGAATCTGTGCTCACGGAGCATCCACGTGTCGCCGAATCAGCTGTTGTCTCCCGTCCTCATCCAGTCAAAGGAGAGTGTCTCTATTGCTTTATAACGCCCAATGAGAACGAAACTTTTGACCAAAAACTGATCGCGGATCTTAAGAAGATGGTGCGAGAACGTATTGGACCATTTGCCATGCCAGATGTTATACAAAATGCACCCGGATTGCCAAAGACGCGATCCGGCAAGATAATGAGGCGTGTTCTCCGCAAGATCGCGGTTAACGATCGAAATGTGGGCGACACTTCTACACTAGCCGATGAAAACATTGTGGAAGAACTGTTCGCTAATCGACCCGTCGAAGCCAAGTAGATCGTTACTCTTTGGATAATCTTGGATTCGCTTCTAGCTTCAAGAGTTCTCCTTCTCCCCTCTGCTCTGCTCTGCTGCAATCCTCTACTTAGCCATTATTATGTGCGGTCCCATATTTTAGGCTGTCTCTTGATCGGCTTAATCAATCGTATACAATATACGTGTGAATCTTGTAAATCTCCTTCCCCCTTAAACATCTATATATAGCTAATATATATTTAATTCGTAACTTTGTTGGCCCCCCATCCGGGCTTACAATCACATTCTAATTAGTTGTTAAGTGTGTAAGTAACATTTGATTTGTTTAACTTGAAAATGCACCCATTTATACGATATTCATATTTTTACCAATGTGTGTGAATGAGCTCTTGAAATGATTGGTTCTGTATCCGTATCGTATATAGTACATAGAAATGTCTCTTTATACTGTATTCGTAGTTAACATTATACTGAGCACGCACATTTTTCCAGTTCATTTATTTCTTTGTTGTAGTCTTAGCTTAAGTTGCTAAATTCGTTGTGATACAAATTTAATTATATTGATTATGTATGTATTTTTAGTAGAATTGATATAAACAAAAAAAAAAACAAAACAACAAAATATATACACAATTTCAGTAATATATCTTCACCAAAAACCACAATACATTTCACACTTTTCTTTTTTCAGTTTTTACAAAATATTTTTCTCTGTAGTGCTGTTGCTTTCTTTTTCTATAATCCGTGCATCAATTAAATTGGAACACGTAAGTCCGGATGTTAATACAAATCGTGGTTTTAAGTACGATCTCTAATCAATCTAATTAAACCAATCTGAAATGGGTTTGTTAATTTATATGTTAGATTGTAAGTTCTGGAAACGATACATATCAATGTTGCATAATGCTTGTCGACATTCCTAAATATTAATTTGGTATTATAAACATATAATTAATCAACTACACACTGTATAATAGTGTTATATGGTCAAAAGACTTCCTGCAACGTGAACATATCATTGAAGTTACTGCTGCAAAACTCAAATCTTATATACATATCATTATTGTTAGGCCCGTTTTCGCGATGTTCAGTGAGGGAACCTGAATTGAACATTGTGTTAAACCGACCATAGTATTGTTGTTGTTAGCTGTCAACGTTGGGTAAGAGATATTTAAGACAGAAATTGAATGGAACGTAGTGCTTCTTAAACTTATTGATAAGGCGCTATTAACGCCTTTGTCTGATTGTAAAAAGTTGGTTAGAATCGAGAGAAATGAAACGTATATTGTTTTAGCCTGAATATAATTAGATGTACATTACACGAGATATATTTATCGAATCATATACGAGTATATATGTGTATTTAATAAAGTTTGTTTTAATGTGTTTGAATTGGAAATGAAAATTTGAACTCATTGTTAGTTTCTTTTTCAGTCAAAATGATTTTTAAAATGCACAATCTTTTAAGAACTGTCCCACAATGTCTAATTAGACATTTCTCAACTGTAGATCGCGACAAGGCCTGTCAACTTCTTTCAAAATTGACCAAAAAGGCAAATGAGGTAGGCTGACAACAGATCTAAGTTTCCAGTTCTGAAAAGAACCCCTACAGCTAATGCTCAAGTCCTTGACTAAGAGCCCGGAATACACAACCAAGTTGAACTCACGGGATTTTGTAACTGAAACGGATAAGGCTGTGGAACGGTTGCTTGTTAATGGCATTAGAAAACAATTTCCGGATCATCTAATAATTGCGGAGGAGGGTACCGAAGGGGTATCCCAGAGCAAGGAGATTTCCGCTGCACCCACCTGGATAATAGATCCCATCGATGGTACCATGAATTTTGTTCATGGTTTTCCCCATTTCTGTACCTCGATTGCGTTATATGTGGAGCAGAAGGCGGAACTGGCCTGGATCAGTAATCCTCTGCTGAGGCATTCCTATGTAGCCCAAAAGGGTAAAGGGGTTTACTTTAATGGTCAACCGAGGCGAGTGAGTAATCAGCGGGATCTGAGACAGTCGCTCATCTATCTGGAATGGTCACTGCGTCGTCGACATGAAGACAAAGTGAATGTGTCTATGGAAAATAAACTCAAGTTATTGCCTTTAGTTCATGGGTAAGTGGAGTTCGAGGTTGTTGTCCCGCACTTAAGATACCTTCTTAGTATTCGCTCCCTTGGCTCGGCGGCTCTTAATCTGGCCCATGTGGCCATTGGAGCTTGCGATGCCTATGTTCAGTTTGGGCCACAAGTTTGGGATTGGGCAGCAGGTGTCCTGATGGTTCAGGAGGCAGGAGGTGTCGTTATCGATCCCTCTGGCGGAGAGTTTGACATTCAATCGCAACGTTTACTGGCAGCATCAACTCCCGAACTTGCCGAGCAATTTTTACCCATATTGATTCAAATGTTTCCTGGTGACAAAAAGTCAACAAAGCCGGCTAAAAGTTGACATTTTAAAGCAAGCTTTGTTACATCGTTTACGTATTTCTATTGATTAAATATTTATAAATTTTCAAGTATTAAATACACAACAAATTAATGCAGAACATCATCAAGGGT
Source organism: Drosophila phalerata (assembly GCA_951394115.2). Classification (NCBI taxonomy): domain Eukaryota; kingdom Metazoa; phylum Arthropoda; class Insecta; order Diptera; family Drosophilidae; genus Drosophila; species Drosophila phalerata. The sequence continues at coordinate 33,122,056 of OX596004.2, read as the reverse complement.
TTCTTGTTTGGCTTTGGTTCTGGCAAGGGCTCAGTCTCTCCGGGCACAGTCTCTCCGGCTGCTGCTGCCAAGAACACGGGCAATGCTGGCAAGAGACCCCAGAGGAAGAAGAAGAAACCATGTGACGATGGCATCATTGACATGGACAACTGCTTTGAGGTGGGCTACAAATCTGTGCAAAGGGCAACAACGGAGTTGATGCAGGCTCTTCAGAAGAAGAAGTTGCAGGCCTACAATTTTGACCTGTACACTAGATGGAACACTCGGATTGAGGATATGCTGGTGATCGACATCTCGGAGCACTATCCAAAGCATAAGTAGGTTTATGGTTGATCTAATAAATGATCTAATAAATCCTCGCATAGATTTATTACCAGAAATAAGCACCGAAAACGAACGGAAATAAGCTTAACGGATGATCCCACCTGGTTTATAGATCCAATACACGGAACTATCAATTTTATGCATGGCTTTCCATATACCGTCATCAACTTGGCCTTCTGGGTGTCCAAGCAGCCCAGGTTTGGCATCATTTGGAATCCGCTTCTGGATCAATGTTATACTGCTCGATCTGGCTTTGGAGCCCACATGAATGTGAATCCCCTGCGAGTCAGTAAACATACCGAATTATCCGATGCTCTGATCATGCATGAGTTGGGCACGAATGAGAGTTTCAGCCCTGACCAGCTCAGGTATATTAGGAATATCACAAATAATGCCCATGGGTAAGTTAATGCTTGCTATGTCAACTCCCGGATTCCATAATCGATCAATCATTCAATCAATCAGACTTCGAAGCCTCGGTTGCACTGCGTTGAATATGTGCATGGTGGCCCAGGGATTTGCAGATGCCTACTTGGACTTCAACTGCACTTCCTGGGATATGTCCGCCGCCACACTGTTGGTGAAGGAGGCGGGAGGCGTGGTCTTGGATCCCTCGTTGAAGCCGTTTGATATAATGTCCCGCAGAGTCTTATGCGCCTCCACGCGGGAGTTGGCAGAGGAACTATCAGCGCTTCTTCCCACGAATTTAAATAATAAAGAAACGAAAAAGACATCAGAGTCTTCTGCTAGGACTAACAAAGTCTCAGATAAACCCCGAAAAGACGAGACCGATTCAAAAATCAGATTGACAATTGACAAAAACCAGTCCAATTCGCCAAATAATACGTCTAAGATCGACAAATGTAGCCAGGAAGAAGACGGATCTTCTAGTGATAATACAATGGTTCGCAGGGTATTATGCGCATATACACAGAAGTTGACGGAGGATTTATCATCACAACCCAACCATTTATACAATAGCAGTAGTATATCTTCTAAAGAGACTGACAAAGTCACGGATACACTGCGAGAAGACCGAACCCTTCAAAAGACCGGAGCTGACATGCCTAAGAAATCCAAGAACCCATCAAGGCAAAGTAGTTCAAAGGACGAGTTAATTAAACCTACTAAAAAACTTTTAGTCACACCCAAGGACTCATCTTCGCGGATTGATCCCACCTTACCACCCTCTATGAAATTTTCGGGATATCCCAAAAAAATTGAGAAAACTAGAAAAAAATCGGTTAGTAAGTATCCCTCAGATCCAAATTTTCCGGGTCAAGGTTCTCTGTTCTAGAAGGCGTTGTATACAATTGTGAATATTATTGAAATATGTAAATTTTATCAAATTTCACGAATAAATTATAACTTTTAAAATATGTATCGATTTGTATGGCAACGGTTTCTGCCGATCAGACCTATAACAAGCAGAAAAAAGTCAACTGTAGGCTCTAAAATCGATATTGATAAATGCGCCGTTCAAATGTGTCATCTGGTTGATAAAGCTGCCAAGGTAAGCATTCGATTAAAAGCGGCCTTCTACGAAATGAGAGAGAAACCTATGTTTGCCAGCATATGAATGAAGCCACTAAGAAGATGCGAGTCTTTGATACCAAAGATAATTATCTGGATTTGGTAACAGAAACAGATCGCGAAATTGAAAGGTTGTTGATTGAGGGCTTAAAGACGCACTTTCCCAGCCATGTTTACATTGGAGAAGAGGGCACTAGCGGTACATCTTCGGGTCGTAAACTGACCGATCAACCCACCTGGATAATTGATCCAATCGATGGCACTACGAACTTTATACACGGCTTTCACTACACCTGCATATCGGTGGGTTTCTGGTTAAACAAACAGCCAGAGTTGGCAATTTGTCATAATCCCTTGTTGGAGATGAGATTCACAGCACGTCGCAATTGTGGCGCCTTTTTAAACGAGTCTCCAATACGTGTAAGTGGACAGACCGATCTGAAACGAGCCTTGATCATGAATGAACTGAATTCCGCGAATTTCGAGCCCAATCTCATGGCCATACAAATGGGAAATGCTCAAAAGATGATGCAAGAAGCACACACGTAAATAGGTCATGATAATCCTCTTCAGATTCTGTTAATGTAAGCCTTACAGGTTGCGAACCACGGGATCAGCTGCCATGGATCTGTGTCTAGTCGCCATGGGCGCTGCCGATGGGTATTACGAGTTTTATCCCCACTGCTGGGATACTGCAGCGGGTGTCCTTTTGGTGCGGGAAGCAGGCGGAGTTGTCATTGATCCAGCTGGAGGAGCATTCGATCTGATGGGTAGACGAGTCTTGGCCGCTGCCACGCCCCAATTGGGCTGTCAAATGGTGGAGTTGCTGGGCGACATGCAAATCTATCATCCGAGAGATGACGAACCTTCCAAATAGAATCGACAATTATCTGACTTTGTTTTGAAAGTCACAATGTTAATTTGTTATGAAATAGGAAATAAAATTTAAAAACTCGTACAGAAATTAAATTTGGGCATTTTCCTGGCGGCAACTGCTTCAGCCATATCCGCATCTTTTCCAATTCACCACAATGGCTGAGGAGCAGAAGAAGAAGGAGGAACCAAATAAGAACGTGCTGGAGAATGCGGCCACTGAATATGGCTTAGAGGATCACGAGGCAACTCAACAGGATCCACGGGTCAACGAATTGCGACGTGCCGATTCCCATCATGCCAGCAAAACTCAAGCAAATCAGCAACCGAAGTCGCCACAAGCAAAATCGCCACCTGGAACGATGGGACCAACGTCAACGGGTGCGGAGAATGTTTCCGAAGACAGAGCATCCAATGCGGCGACTCGCTATGGCTTGGAGGATCACAAGGCCAATACGGAAGATCCACGAGTTAATCAAATACGACAGCCCAAGAGACAAACGGAAATTTCTCCGATTCCCGTCAGCAATGAGAATCCACCGGAGGGACAATCCACCACGGCTGCGAAACTGCGATCATCATTAAAGCGCGTCTCTACTGGACAAAATCCGCCGCCTCCTCCACCGCCACCACCGCCGATAGCTAGAACACCTTACATGACACCGTCCGACTCGGCTGGAACACCCGTACAACCACGAACACCAACAACACCACCACCAGCACCAGCACCAGTCGACGGTGATGCCACACAGGACAAACAGAAGAGGTCGAACCGTGTCAACAAGTTCACCAATACGGATGTTAGCTTTGATCCATCAAAGGAGTATGCGAGCAAGACAACAAACACTGCCGGTCAAATGTATTCAGAGGAGGAAGAGAGCAGTGCCTCTGCACCACCTCCGAAACCACCTGTTCCCACGGAATTGAACCTGGATGATTGTTTTGCCTTTGCTGTTGAGTTGGTCAAGAGAGCGGGTGCATTTGCACTGAATTCCAACAAAGCCAAGCAGAGACTATCGTATACCACGAAGGATCACGAACACGATCTGAACACACGCACCGACAATGAGGTGGAGGCAATGCTAGTCAGTGAAATAACCGCTAAATATCCTACTCACAAGTAAGTCCAATTAAACATATAAGATATGGGGATGGAAATAATTTCCTTCTTTTTAGGATTATTGCTGAGGAGGCAATTTCCAGCTCGGAAACCGGTCAGGTAAAATTAACCGATGATCCCACCTGGATTATTGATCCCATTGATGGCACCATGAATTTCGTTCATCATTTTCCCTACTACTGTATTTCTGTGGCGCTGTTGGTAAAGAAGGATACGGCTTTTGGCATAGTGTATAATCCACCTTTAAACGAATTATACACTGCGCGAAAGGGACAAGGTGCCAAGCTAAATAACGAACCGATGACTACTAGCGGCCAGGAGGATCTCAAAAGTGCAATGATCCTACAGGAGTACAGCTCCGGCATGAATGAGGCACGGACCTCAGCAGCCATGGAGAATGCCAATCGTCTAATCAAGAAAACCCACGCGTAAGTTAATACTTAAGATATATTATGAAATTATGAAATTTTATAAAATTAGAAAATTCTTTTTAAATTTGTATTAAAAAATCATAAAATATAATCTCCGACTTACTTGCAGTTTACGTTCAATTGGTTCCTCGGCCATGGGACTTGCAATGGTCGCCTCGGGCGTTGCAGATGGGTTTTATTTCTTTGGTCTGCATGTCTGGGATATGGCTGCTGGCAATTTACTGGTCACTGAGGCGGGCGGCACTGTCATGGATCCCGCCGGAGGTGAAGTGGATATTATGTCGCGACGCGTTTTAGCTGCGGCTACGCGAACACTGGCCTTTCAGCTATCCGCGGAGCTCACACAAAACTATCCCAAGCCGAGAGATGATGAGCCAAGATCAATTGCACCTATTCCAGATCCTAACAAAAAGGATTTCAATGCCCAGACAGAATTTTCAGACTCCACTCTGTCGCTTAGTTCATCGGAAACTTCAAGACATTCAGTGAACAGAAATTAAATTTACTAGTCCGTTAACCAGCTGCACAGAAATTTAAATTAACAGTCCATAAACCAGCTGTATGCCAGAAATTGTTATCTATCTGAAAATGCTTCAATACAAATTTTAGTACGAGAATAGCCTTTGTTTTTTATTTTAATTTAATTTTGTGGCGCTTGTAATCGATTAATTTATTTCGCCGCACCACAACCTCATTTCGATATATTGAGCCACGAACCAAGCTGCCAACCCGTTTGTTGCAGCATTATTATTAAAACAAGTTGGCAGCACTGAAACCACATTTGGTGTTTAGTTTTTTTTTTGTGAAGAAAACAGAACTAATTTAATTAGAAATACGCATTTGTGCTTTGACTGTCCGTGGAAAAACACCAACTGACGTGAAATGGCAGACAGCGTAGATCTCGGCAAGTGTTTTGAAATAATCAACAATCTGACCACAGAGGCAGGCAGAGTGAGTTTAATTGTGTGTTTGTGTGTGGTTAACAAACAATTTGAGAGCTTATTTCAAACAGCTGATTGCGCGCAACAATGAGACAAGGCAGGAATTTGTTTGCAAGTCGGGTGACATTGATTTGGTCACCCAAACGGACCAGGATGTGGAGAAGTTGCTCATGAACGGCATTCGTCAGCATTTTCCAGATCACAAGTATGCAAATTGGAATTCAATTGGCAAATTGATATTGATTGCTCCCATGGTAGGTTCATTGGGGAGGAGGAGAGCAGCACTGGAGCCGGTGTCAATAAGCTAACAGATGCCCCAACGTGGATAATCGATCCAGTGGACGGCACCATGAACTTTGTCCATGCATTTCCACACTCGTGCATTTCAGTGGGCCTCAAGGTGAACAAGGTCACGGAAATTGCCATCGTTTACAATCCCATGCTGGAGCAACGCTTCACAGCACGTCGTGGTCAAGGTGCCTACTACAATGGACGCCGCATCCAGGTTAGCGGACAGAAGCAGCTAAACAAGGCGTTGGTAACCAGTGAATTCGGCACCACACGTGATGAGCAGAAAATGCAAATTGTCAATGAGAATTTCGCCAAAATGGCCAAAAATGTGCACGGGTAAGTGAGCTGTCTTTTAACTGTCTATATCCTGTGATTGCTAATTGAACTTCCTTGTACAGCCTGCGAGTGCTGGGCTCCGCAGCCTTGAACATGTCCATGGTAGCCTTAGGCGCTGCCGATGCCAACTATGAGTTTGGCATTCACGCCTGGGATGTCTGTGCTGGCGACTTAATTGTGCGGGAGGCAGGCGGAGTTGTCATTGATCCAGCTGGCGGTGACTTTGACATCATGTCACGCCGTGTGTTGGCAGCTGCCACACCCGAACTGGCTCAGGATATAGCCAAGTTGCTGACGCAATACTATCCACAACCCAGAGACGATTAATCCAGAGAACAAGCTAGAGAAATGCATTTGATGCACGTCATGTTTCCTAGAAACCAATAACTGATGATGATGATGAATAATTAACCAAATAGCATTTGATTATTGTTAACCAAGTACCTAAAAGGAATTTCCATTTAAATCCGAAATAAAACTCGAGTTATATACATTATACATATACATATTTATGTATATATAATTATATAACCACTAGCATAGTAGTTTTTATCAGTTTATTCAAAGACGTTTGTTTGTTTGCTTTCAAGTACTTTTTCTGTAATTTAATTACAATCAGCGGCGCTTGTTTTGCAATTTCATTAGTTTCATTTGTTGTATGTTTATTTATTGCAAATATTTATTCTTATCTACTTTTGTAGCTTACTGTAATGCATATTGTTGGTTTTGTTTTATATATATTGTTTAGCTTTGTTTTGGATGAAGACAGAAAACCTGCGGTTTTTCACAAGGGAAATACCAATAGATATATAGTAAACATATTCGCATTGTCTGATCATAACAAATGATTGTGCAAGAACTTGTCTGAACCGGATACTAATTGGCTGATTCTGTTCTGTTATCTGTATTATCTGGAGGCATAATCATATAAGCATTACAATTTGTTTAGTTGTGCCCTTGTTTAGTTTATAGCTAAAGCGAGCACATACGAATTTGTTAATGCATTTGTTGCTGGCTTCTTTTATTTGCACTGATCTTGCGTTTGGAGTAGTCTGAATAGTGACACTTAAACTAACTAACTAGCAACGAGCGAGAGATTTGTTATCATAGGAAGTCGACGTTTGTTCTTTAACACTTTATTATTTGTTTATTAATGCTTTTTCATTTTCATAGAGTATTATTTAATTATTTATTTCTGAATGCATGTTTCTCATTTGTTTCTTTCTATGTATGTATTGTATGTATGTATGTTCTAACCATAAATACCATTTAAAATTTGACACATCATTGAAAAATGTAATCAAAGCTACAGTAGGTAAAAAATTGTATCTATGTATTCTCAATATTTTGTGTGTATAATTTAATAATGTAATTAAATAAAAAATATAAAATATTAACGCTACATTCACAAGGTTCCATTATGCGCACTGGTTTACAATTTCAATTTCAATTCATCTTCTTCTACTTCTTCAGGGTATTCGAGAAAATGATTCTGAATAGATTTTTGGATAAGCAAATATCTCAATTTGAAGCTAGAACATTTAGTTGAGTGTTTACTACGAATATTGCAAATGTATATATACTATATATAGTTGTAGATACAAATTCTAGATCAATAAGCGAAAGGTACACATGGAGCATAAAACGGTCGCTACGTCAAACTCTATTGAAATTAGGCATTGAGCGTAGCTCCCTCTATATAAGTATAAATATTATTTATATATATTTGTTAATAATATTTTGTTTTTCACACTAATAAAATTTACAAAATGTTCTATATAAATTCAACAATTAATGAAGAGCTTTAAAGTTTTTTTTTGAAGATATCGATATATCTAGATTTATATGTATGTATTATGATTTGTTGTTGTTCTTGTTGTTGTTTAACATGTAATACACAAAAATTTAGCACCAATCTATTCAAAAATTCATCAAACTATTTGATTGTTCCAAGTTATACAAATTAAGCACTTAAAATTATGCGATATTTAAACGAATATGAACACGTTTCGAATGGAAGTGACGTCAGAGGGCCGTCCTTGAGTTACACTTTCCAAAAATTAAGGAAACAACACATAATGAAGTATTAAATGAATATACCCATGGTGGATTCATTATAACAATATTCATTGTTGGCGTTTTGGAAAGAGCACGATAATAGCGCAACTTAAAGAAATAATAATCAAGCCGTATCAATGTTAAATGTTAAAAAATTAATTTAAATTTATTTACACGCAGATACAATAAACGAGCAAAGAAAATTGGGTCTTTTTGCTTGAACTACGCTAGAATAACTCTACTTTTACATATGTATATTTATATATTTGATATAGTTATAAGTAGATCTTTAATTATACAATAAGTATTCTTAACAAAAAAAAAAAACCAGTATTTTTCGAACTTGAACGCTCGCACTTCAGTCGAGTTTTTTTTTCTTTTTGAAAAATTGACCGACAAAGCTGGCCAATAAATGATAGGGAATTGAGTGTGAAAAGGGAATTGGGAATTGGGTAGGGAATAATAGTAGAGATTTGTTTACTAGGGAGTACTTTGATGAGTTTGACAATGAAATAAATAAATCTTATGTTGCGCATGGGATATGTTCGGCTTGTGCTTTAGCTTTAGCTGGTATTTCATCTTTTTTTCCTTCGAATGATTCAAAATTAACAAAAAAAAACATTTTTCAAAGTCTATAATTGTAGTTGTATGTATGTGTGTGTGTGAGTGTGTGAATGTGGCTTAAAAATGTTTGCAAACGCTTTTAACATTGCTAAATATTTAATGCTTTTACTTTTAGTTGTAGTTTTAGTTGTAGTTTATGCTTTAGTTATAGTTTTACTTTTAGTTAACTATTTGTATGTATCTGTGTATCTTGTAAAATGGATAAATGTTTGCCTTTTAACTTGTTGAGTAGTTGATGCTGCCGTTGATGTATCTGATGGTGCCAACACTTGGTTTAATGCTAATTACTTAAACAATACAGCTGGTAGAATCTTATTGTTATGTTCTACAGCTCATCATCCGCCTTGGGTATGTCGAAGATCTCGGCAAAGAGCGGCGGCAGACGCAGCTTGGTCCAGTTCATTCGCAGCCAGTCTAGATGTGAGAAGTGCTTGGCTCCCAAGGAGCGCAACTCTGGTATCTTAGCCTCCAGCGCCGGCATCAATTGCAACGCCTGCGTCGATCCGGCACGGGATCGTAGTATCTGAACACGCAGCGCCTCCGCCACCAGCTCACGGGCACGGGCAATCACCTTGGGCTCACTGAGACCCGCCCGATCCGAGGCCAGCAGCACCATGGCGGAGAAGAGGCCAATCTCCGTGTCGCTCAATCCATAAGCATTCAATGTGTTGGCAAAATTCAGCAGGGCATTCACAAAGTCCGACTAAAATATGAAAATTATATATATATTATAATATATAATTTAAATTAGATATAGATACTCACATCGTAGAGTATCTCAAGCTGCTGGCGTGTCAGATATGCGCCATCGTCCAGCGTCAGCGTCGTATCATTGATCAGACGTGCCACATGCGTCAGCCACACCTCAAAGAAGCCCAGTTTGATGAGTATCAGTTGGTCGTCCTGCGTGAAATCACAGAAGCCAGGTACGCGTTTCGCAAACTCCACAATACGCTGCACGCCGGGCGTAACGCGGGCCGAGAACTGTTGCCACAGCCAGATCTTCTGAAACTCCAGGCTCTCTGCCACAGTGTTGACAATCTGTCGATTAATAAGCGATAATTGGTAAAGTAAAGCAGTTTTGAAATTGACTTAGAAATTGTTTAATTGCAGAAACTTGCAAAACTGCAAGAAATTCTCGAAATATGGACATTATTTTTCAGATTGCCAGATAACTGCAATATACCTAAAGAATCAATATATTCTTTGTAGAAAATATATTAAGAAACCAATAATCAGCGGTGTCCCAGAAATACAAAGTAATTTAATAGGTATCATAAAGTTTTTTAAAATTAATATTACTTTTGCTATCATTTTTAAAAATTAATTTTTAGCTATTTCTAGCTACCTTTTTGGATCGATTCAGCTATGTTATCACTTTAAATTCTGTCAACAATCGTATAATGACGCCATTTTGTGTTACTTACGCCATTTTGTGGTACAGTTACTGGACGTCGCATCAGTTCGCGTGTCAACTCCTCGGTGTAGGAGCAATTTAGGCGATGCGCCTGCGAGACGCACATGATCACATCGTAGACAGTCAGTTCGTTGGCTGTGCCGGCGAGGGCATCATGATGATCGTGGGGATGGCACATGGCCACCTGGGTCATGGCCATGTCGCTGCTGCTGCCCATGCCGACGACCAATTGCTGATGATGGTTGCCCACAACTACAGCTGTGGCATTGCTGTTGTTGTTACCACTGTTGTTGTTACTGCTATTATTACTGTTGTTGCTGTTATTGTTGTTGTTGTTGTTGGCACTATTGCAACCGCCCAGCTCCGATGGCGATGAGGCAATCGAACACATTTGTGGCGTTTGTGGTGTATTCGGTGTATTCACACGCGGCTGCTGTTGTTGTTGTTGCTGTTGTTGTTGCTGTTGTTGTTGTATTAGATTTGTATGCAAATTATTGGCACTGGTATCATCCACATTGAGGGGCGTGCTAGTTGCTGCGGCTGATGCAGCGGCTGCTGCTGCTGCTGCTGCACCGTTCAGCTCACGTGAACGCTTCGGTACGCGACCATAACGCACAGCTGCAAGAAAGAGACAGAACGATATAACAATCAGTTTGGTTTAGAAATTCAAATTTAAATCATTTGTCAGTTCAGCTGCAAAGTATGCAACTCTTTTCTGCTTTGCAGTCATCACAAAAGTATGCTACACAAAATATATAGATTGTGCTGCAAATTTTAAAAGTATAGCATACTTTCCAGTGCAACATTTAAATATTTATTTCAAGTTCCCCCTCGCATAGTTTATAAATTAAACAAATATGTTTTCTTAGCACATTTAAATTGTCTTTTTTTGCACTTGGCAACATGTTCTTAAAATTGTATTTTTTCGTCATTAACATTTAAAATTTGCGTCAGTGTTGTGTTCAAAAATTAAGCAATTTATTAGTTTCTAAAAGCAATTTAAATTTAATGCCCAGCAAAATGCCGCACAATAAAACTGGCACACGCATAAATCTTAAGAACACACACACACACGCACACGCACACACTTAAACAGACATTTGTAGCAAATGGGAAACAAAATTCTTACGATATCTCAACTAGAAAATTTGTACTAAAATCGTATTTTATTTAGCAGACGGCATTAAGGTTTTACTATAATGTTTTATGTGTATTTTTTTTGTTTTTTTGGCAAGATATTCTTGCGGTTTTTGAAATGTTCATTAGCTTGTCTGTTTAGTTTTTCGGCAAAGCAAAACGAAACAAATTGCAAATGTGTTAACGTGAAATTTCTTTTGTGCAACCAAATACACAGCATATTTTATTAATTAAAATCGCATTTGCCTTTTGGCTGGCAAACAGACAACCGACACAGTCGACACAGCTGCTGTTGCTGTTGCTGTTGCTCCAGTTGTTGCTGGCTTTCAACTGGTGGCAGCAACACTGGCGATGGCGATGGCGTCTACGCTCACTTTATCAGTGGGACATTGACCCACTGTGCTCAATATACAAAAAAACAAAAAAAAAAAAAAACAAACTGTCGGCAACTGATTTTGTTGTTGTTGCTGCTGCCATACGAATAAATACTCGTAAGTGTGTTGTGTGTGCGTTTTCTTTTTGCCTTTTGCTTTTGTATTGTTGTGGTATTCGCCACAGTCACAGTCACAGCAAGAGCTAAAGCTAAAGCTACAGCCAGCGGCGGCATCAGTTTCAGCAACAACAACAACAACAGCAACAGACAATCCAAAAGATACATTCGTATATAGTTGCACTAATCACAAAAGCGTGCGGCTGTTGAATGTTGTGCAAAGTGGTCAATGGTTTGTCTAAAAAGTTGCTCAAGCTACAGACAAGCGAAAGAAATTGCGCATACGCAGCGGGTGCCCGGAAAACTTCAAGTCTCTGCGTGGGAAGTTGACAGCATGTGTGTGTGTGAGTGAGTGTGTGAAAAATGATCGTTTCGTTAAGTTGGTCAACACACATTGACCCACATCTGTGTTGGCCACTTTGTCATGAGGCACAGGCCTTGTCGAAGTTGCAGTCACGCTTTGCATCAGTTGCTCATCTCGTTAATTGTCACAGCTCGTAAATTAATTATGACATAATAACTACACACACACACACACAATAGTTGCATATTGTTGTTATTGTCGTCAGCTTGCCACCTTCAACTCTGTTAATTGTTTGTGGCGGGCGCTTTGCTCTGTTTATTTTAAGGTGGCTTCAATTAGCAGCTCATTGCGATGATGGCAGCTGCACGATTTGTATTTGTTTTGTTTATTTATCGCTTGTTGCCTTTCGGCCTTTTTGTGCAGATTTTTGTACACCACTTTGTTTGCCTGTTTTGGCCCAAGGGTATGATGGACAAACACTTCCAGTGCCATTTGAAGCTGTCAAGAAGTGGATCAGATCATTGACCACATTTAATGCGAGTTTCGCAAGTGTTACAATTTTAAATCAAATAATTTCATAAACTAATTTAATTATCTAATAGTTGAATCTACTAAAAAAGAGGAAAACAGCAGTACAAAAATTAATTTAATTTTGATTTTAATAGACTCTTAAATATTCAATATATTTTTATTCTCTCTGTTTTATATTTATGTAGATTTCTTTTAATCATTAATTTTTATGATATTTCTCAAATTCACAGTTTAATTTCGAAAAACTTTTGGGCAACTTTTCTTAATTAAAGTTAAAGTTAAATAAATAACTAAATAAACAGCTTAATGGCAAAATATTTCCTGAAATATTTAAGCTATATAAGACCCCATTTTAGATGGCATTTGATGGCACTACTTGAACAAGCGTTCTAACAAACATTTGTCATAAAAGTCACAATTCAATGGGGACCACTAACTTCTGTATATGTGTGGGTATATATACTCCTTTTATTGCCCATAATCTGCAACATTAGCTATTCAATCGTGCCAGCTTAGTGTTGGTTTGCTCCACATTTTAGACTGTCAGCTGCCAGCTGCCACCTGCCACATGCCACCCACAAGCACTCGAGAAGAGTACAGGTCAACATCATCCATTATACACAGTCCAGGTCGGAAAAGGCAGCAGTCACATAAATAAGACTAAGCCTAAACTTCTTTTCCTGCTAAAAGCATCTTAAGTGATTTAGTGCAGCCAAATGGCTTCAATGCTCAGCGGCCCAATGACCCAACAGAGCGAGAGAGATAGGCAGAGAGAGAGAAAGAAAGAGAGAAATGATGATGATGATGTTGGGGGGAATATAAACTCGTTTTGGATGCTGCATCCATTCATCCATCCATCCATCCATCTATGGCAACTGCTCGTTGAGTGCCAGAGCCAAGGATTTGGGTCACTGAAATGTGAAGCGGCAGCCCGTAAAGTGGCCCAAATGTTGCCCACTTTTGACCGTAGCCGTTGCCGTTGTTGTTGCGTTGCTGGCCATTAGCATGCGAAGCTTAAGCCAACTGCCAACCAGGCAGACATCAACTACCAACGAACAACAACAGCAACAACAATCAAAGCATATGTACATAATCATGCACACACACACACTTGTATATAAAAATGTAGTTGATTTTTGTTTTGTAGTTTTTTTTTTGGCTTTATTGTGCGCATGAATGAGCCCGGCCCCGGTTCCGTCCCCCTTCCCCTGCCCCTGCCCCTTCCCCTTTCCCCCTTCTTTGTTTCCCACTAGCACCGGCATAATTTGGCCCATAGTTGCTGCTGACCTCGTTTGAGGTCGTTCATTCACCTGTCGCTGTCGCTGTTGTTTTTGTTGTAATTATTGTTGTTGTTGTCGCTGTCGCCGGTGCTGCACTTTATGCACTCCACATTTGCATTCACACATGTGTGTGTTTGTGTGTGTGTGTGTTTGTGTGTGTATCTGTGAGTGTATTGGCCGCTGTATTTACCCAGTTACGAAATTGTCCAAAACGCTGCGGCTTACTTGGGGGAAAGTTTGTTTTTGTTGTTGTTGCTGTTGCTGTCGCTGCCAAAAAGAATAAACAAACTATGCAGTCCCAACTTTTAGTGTTTCGTTTGCTAAAGCCAACTGAAAGGGAGTATTGGCTATGTCACATCTTTTGTAAAAATCTGAAAGGCTTCAATCTATTTTGAATTGCAAACTTTGCAGTAAAATATTAAAAAGTGGTGCAAACACAAATAACATGAATTGGAAACACAGTTTATTTAAAGTGGAAATACTACTCATTTAAAGTCACCCGCTGATATTGATATTTTCAATATTTTAGCTATATTTTTATCCCAAAAATATCAAATAAAATTAATATATTTTTCATATTAAAATATTATTGGTATTGATATTTTTAGAAATATCAAAATCGCTAGTAAACTGGCAATAATGATTAATAAACTTTTTTCGTATTATTGGTGTTTACTGACCGATTGGTTTTACTGTTTATTGTAATAAATATTGATGACAAAACTTTTGAACATGTTATACACCTTTTTTTGAAACAGCAGTTACAAAATTAATAGTAAATTTGTTTGAATTAAAATAGTAAAAGTGCTAGGTGTATGAAAGGGTATTTAATGTGCAGTTAACTTGCAGCTAGGCGTTTATTTCTTCAATTTGTTTGCTTTTGTTTGCAGCAAGGTGTGTCGGTGTTTGTTTGTCTCCGTGTGTGTGTGTGTGTGTGTGTGTGTGTGTGTGTGTGTGTGTGTGGTGGTAGTTTGTATCTGGAGCAGCTAAAATTGTTAGTTGCGTGCTAAATTTGTTGCTTGCCAGCGACAACAACAAAAGCAACAACAACACGCACACACACACACACTCACACACACACAGCAGCCGCCCACCCGCCTTGTCGCCAGCAACAACAACAAAAATTGTGTCAAGCAATTTGCGTATATTATTGCAACAGTGCTGTTGTTGTTGTAGTTTTAGTTGTTGTTGTTGTTGTTTTCATGCAGCCAATTGCAGTTTAATGAGCGTTAAAAGTAATTTTTGCCATTTGGCATGGCATAAGTATTATTGCTCTGCGTTGTTTTATTACATTTTTATTTTTTTTTAATCCATGCCCGCCGGACAGTTGTGCACATTGTGCGGAAAATCACAAACGAAATCCTCGCGATTGAACCACATGCCCAACTCACAGAAACCCAACACGGGACACATCTCAACACAGGTCCAAAAGAAGCGACAATGTTTGGAATGTGGAATAATCTGACCATGGAATTGACAGCTTACTTCTTGGTTTTGACAGCCATCAGATGGACCCGGCGGAGTTGGAGTTGGTGTGGGAGTTGGAGTTGGCGTATTTGGATCCGCCGGAGTTGGAGTTGGCGTGTTTGGATCCGAAGGAGTTGGTGTGGGAGTTGGTGTGGGAGTTGGAGTTGGAGTAATTATATCCGAGCACTCGCCATCCCAGCGTGGACATTTTCCGGGCACACAGGCATTCAATGGAATATCAAACACTTGTCCAAGTGGACACAATCGCCTATCGATGCTATTTTCACCACAGTAGTAGTAACCGTTGCAATCCTCGCAATCCGGCACCAAATCTCCAATCTCATGACCCTCACAGAAACAGATGCCATCCTTGCTGTTAGCCAATCTTGCATCCAGCTGGCCATAAGCCTGGTTAACAGCCAGAAGGAGCAGCACACAAAGCAGATAAGCTTTAAATGGAAATCTCTTCAAATTGGCAAACTGAATTATATTTATTGGACTATAGAACTTTACCGAGCTTCATCCGAGTTGGTTGGGTTAACGTAGAGAAGTAAGAACAACAACTGATGGCATTCCAACTACAATCCTAGACATTTTATAGGACTTTAGCTATAGATATAGCTTATAGATTGGTTTAAGATAGAACAAACGATAACGATTTGTTGTTGTTTTAGCACTTGACCTGCCTCAAGTCTAGTGGATAAAGACTATTAATAAATAAATAATTCAAATAGTTTATGTGATTTACCACAGTTGATAATACGAGTGCAATTTTTATAGATTATTTTATTATTTGTATTGTACTAAGACATATTAAATCTTATAAACTTTTAGAGTGGGAAAGCGAGATAGAATAGGAATATTTCTTAGCACTGATAAAAAAGTTTGCACTTGAAAGTTCTTAGTTATTATTATTAACCACATAAAAACAAAATTTTAATTTTAGACTTTTCGACCAAAAAATGCACAGAAAAAAATCTGAATCATAAATTTTTGATTTTTTCATCAAAAAAGTAATTATTTTATACAAATACTCTTCATTATGATTAGGAATATGTGTTTTTTCTCGGTGCATATTATATTTTCTGGAGTCTAATATTGATCAATTTAATTATTATTTATTAAAATAAATTATATTTATTATTGTAACTCTGAAAGCATTTTCTTAATACTTTTCCACTAGTTATTTCGCTTTGAAGATTATTAGACACTTTATTTTTGTTGAGGTTGATTGTACTTGTAAACAATTTATGTATTTTATTATAGACCTCTTCAAGCCAATGGCCAAAATTCCATCAGACCATCTTTTCTTTTGATCAATTTTCAACCTTTTTTGCATAAATTGAATGGCCGTCAAATTATAAAGTCCCACGCATTGAATAAATAAGTTCGCAACCCAAATGCAAGAATTTGCCATTCATTTTGGGTCAAATGATTACGACAAATACAAAAATACAAAAGGCAAAAACCAAAAGTCAAAGCTACAGCTCAAGTCTAACAAATTACCGGAGTCTGCAACTAATCGCCTTAGGTGAGGCATATCTATATAGATATATATTTGTACATATATATATATATATATATATGCCACGTGTTGCCCATTCGTTTGGAATTTGTGCCTAAATCAGGCAATAAATGCAACTAGGCGGGGCAGTAAAGCAGTAAAGAAAGAGGGCAAAGGGGAAGAGACGAGGTAAGCGAATATGAATAAAAAATCAGCAAGAAATCAAAATCAGTCAAGGCATATGCAAATTTTGAACTGACCTACTCCCATATGAAAAACCAAATGAAACACGCACGAAACAGCAAATCGAAAGAGACGCCCCAAAAGAGTTATAGATACAAACACACACACAGATACACACAGTTACATACGCACACTTGAGTCCAAATTCAAATACAAATCGAATAATAAATAAATACAGAATATGCAGATATTTATGTAAAGTGCGTACGATGGATGATTGGATGGATGGATGGATGGATGGATGGATGAATGATGATGATATCAACTGAGGGCGTTGAACGATCTTTTGGAATGATCGTTTAAATATATATATATACATATGTGTTGCTCTGTTAATCAGTCAAAATAAATAAATCTGTTGTTGTTGGGCAATCAGATAAACGGCAAAGTGTCGGCAATTAACGTGTTCATTATGTGAGTGAGCCAAGAGTCGAGTTGTACACGTATATCCAAAAGTTAAGCCGCTTAGCGGCGAATTGGAGAAAGGCTTTCTTTCGCCCCATTCAAAATGGGTTGAGTGTTTGTTGGTTGAAGAGGTGTAAATGGAATGGTTGTGTGGCACAGATCTGTGACCCCCTCGTCACTGCCGACTATCTGACTATCACTCTATGACAGCGATGACAAAAATAGTTTGCCACTCCCCTTCCACTGCCCGTGCCCGTTCCCATTCTCGGAGCCCCCCATTCACAAGTTCCCTCTGGCTCTGGCGACATAACTATTTTACAGATACTCGCATGTATCTCTCAGATACATACGTACATATAATTCACTTAAGCGCGTTCAACGAAGCGGGATGAATGACCTCAATTTGAATAGTTGTCCATCCATCCATCCATCCATCTGACTGCCCGTCTCTTCATCTCGCCGTCTGTCTGTCCGTCCGTCCGTCCGTCTGTCGTTTATGTGCTTGTCTTCTCTCGTTCCATGACTGACTTTTTGGGTGCCATTTAAATCAACGTTGCCGCCTACTTTGGACAGTGGCTTTTTAGCCGCTTTTATCTTCGTCTCTTCTCTTCTCACTCTTCTTTTTTTCTCACTCATCATTATTATTTTTATTTGGTGTGTATTTTTTTCTTTATTGCATTCTTGTAAAATTATTCAAATGCTCTACAATTTTCGGGCCAGTTTTCTCCGCGTTGAAAACACGTCAAGCGCAAGAGAATTGAGGTTATAATCATAACTGCTTTTGCCCCCCTTTCCCCTACTTACACAAAGGAGTGGCCTCAGCCCCTCCACTCCCTTCCCCTCCCTTCCCTGCCCGCCCCGCCCCGCATCCGTTTCATCTCCATCAACGCTTTTATCTGTTTGACACAATTTTCTGGGCACAGCAGCGCAAAGTTGACTTCTCTCTGTCTCCGCCAGATTTTTGTTTAGTGACACAGTTTAGATTACACACACACACACACATACACACACACACAAATATAGAGACAGTCTCATTTTTGTATATATATATTTTGACTACCTAATTAGATAAAAAATACAGTTGGCTGCCGTTGGCGCTGTTTATGCCCCATGGGAGGTGTTAAAAGTTGCAGTCACTTTGCCCCACTGTGGAGGCGTTGCCACAAAAAACTGGGTACAAAGATGGGGAACGGGAATGGGAGGGGGACATGGTAATGCAGCGGGTGTAGAGTGCTGAGTGCTGTGCCAGCTGGAAAGTGAGTTAACTCTGTCTGCAGTCGGCTATATTAGATTGTGTGTGTCCCACTTAACATGTGTGTGTGTGTGTGTGTGTGTGTGTGTGTGTGTGCCTGAAGCTGTCCAAACAGAAATGTTGCATACTCGTAGATACACCAAATGAGGACAACTTTGTTGCCATTTGATTAGGGCCACATAAAGTGCAAATATGATAGTAAAAGTTCGTTTTGAAAGAGGTCCAAAGAGGTCCAACTACAATTAGAGTATGTGTCACGGATATCATTGCTTATCTGATGTTCTTTATCGCTAAGCTTAAAAGTGGAGCATTTCCAGAAAATTATTTACTTAATTTATAAGTCTGCGAGCATAATCTTCAAGAGCAGCTAATTTCTTGATCAACGATCAGATCACATATATTGTATAATGTCTAGAAAATTCTTTTACGAAAATTCCTTTCTTCGTTCCTTTTATAAAAAATTAAAGGCAATAAGACTAATTATTTAAAAAAGTAAATACAGAGTTCCGTTCTAATTTTATTTTCCCGATTTTCACAATTAAAAATATCGTTTTAAAATCTGATGATCATACTTTTTATCAACATGTAGAGCTGCAAGAATCTCTTAGTTTCTTTTTAAAGAAATAATTCTGTTTGCACTAAAGTATAATAAAAAAACATTTCAATTTAAATCCTTTAAGTCCAGCATTATTTCAGGAGTATTTTAAAAAGATTACTCATGCTGGGAGTGTATAATCGTTTATAATCGTTTGGCAATCGTTTTGATATGCCGACAAAGACTTCTACACTTTGACATTATTTCATTGTTCATTTATTGCCCTTTCCTGTCGCTGAACTCTGGCCCAACAGCCGCTCCTGGATAGAAGCAGAAAGAGAACTGGAAGTCGGCGCTCATTAAGCGTTTATTGAACTCGTACATCAAAAAATGAAATGAAATTACAAATTAAGATGGAAATGAAGCATGCAGCAAATGTCATTGAAACGGAGTCGTGAAATGTTAATAGCATTATAAAAATCCTTGTTTTTGCAGCAGCTTTTGTACAAGTTAAGTACGATTTTGAAAAAAAGCGGAAGCAAAAACCAACTGCAAACAAGTTGAGGGGCGGCCAACAGGGCGTATGAGTAATGCCAAAAGTTACGCAAATGCCGTCGTTGTCGTTGTCGGGGACTGCTTATCAAATATTTGAACTAAAATGTGTAGCTAAATTAAAACAAACAACAACAGCAATAGCAACAACAACAAAACGGCACTTCTAAGACATCAGACAGTCGCCAAAAAAAAAGAAAAAAAAAATAGAAAAAATAAATAAGAAAATAAAAATTTGCGACGCGATGCTCCAATTTGATAAGCGATGGGCGCATTAGCAATTAGCGAATTAAACGCTGACCGAACGCTGCTGGCCGAGCAAGTTTGTGCTATAAATGTTTCCATGAGCTAAATAGAGGCCCACATTCACATTCACAGCCACATTCACATCCAACCGCTCCCAGCGCTTTAATGAAAAAGCAAACAATTAAATTAGCCAAGAGGCCACAAGACATCGGACATCAACATCCAACCATCAACATCAACATCAACATCAAAAATCCACATCGACTTGGGCAACTGAATGCGAAAAACTAGAACGAAGCGCATTTGTGAAATGCCAATCGACCAAGATATATATATATATATATATATTGGTCATATATATGTGTGATAGAGAGAGAGAGAGATCAATGCTCGAAGGCAGCTGCTGTCGATCGGTTGTGATTGGATCGTTAGGTTGCAAGCGGACTGTGATTGATTGAATTAATAATACAAATTAACAGCGCCAAGTAGGTAAGATCAATGATCTCTCTCGCTAAGCCAGTAGCCAGATCTGGCAACCGATCTCCAATGTTGTAGGCGTGAGTGTTGCTCAAATGCTTTGACTGATCACTGATCATAATAAAATACAAATTATTATTATTATTGAGCTATAGCAAAGCAATTGATGTGGTTGAGTTGAAACTGATCATTTAGCTGTAAGCTACGATCAAACGATCTTTGATTTTTATTAATTTTCTTATTTGAAGATCACTATTCTTCGCTTCTGTTTGACTTTCTCAGGCTGTCAACATGTTTAGTTCATTACATGATCACCAGCTGATCAGTGATTAAACAAATATATGAAGTCAACTGTCGGATTTAATTAGTTCTTATTCTAACTCAGCCAAGCTTGCCACTGTCAACATAATAAGCTTATAATATGATCATTGCAAGTGTCAATGATCGCTGATCGAGAAGAAGTGATCAGAAACTGATCATTAAGCTGTAATCAGAGATTACTGTCTGATTTCATTAGTTCGTTAATATCGCTGATTAAGTAAATGTGGAATTTGTTTATTTATGAAAGTAAGAGTTATGATGATCTGTTCAAATTGTGGGTGATCACTCTCTTCCCGTATCCGTCTCACTCTCTCTTTCAGTGGCTGTCAACATAAAAAGTAAGATCAGAGCATGATCCGATCGTGCAGTCAATGAAAGAGTCAACGAGTCGTTGGCTTCATTATGAGCACGCACGATCAATGACCGACAATGGCTGAATCCGAATCCGAATCTGAATCTGAATTGCAATGTTGTTGCCAGCGGCTGAGTGATTTCTTCCTCTGCCAGGAGAAGCAGACGGCGAAGGAGACAGCGAAGGAGAAGGAGAAGGAGTTCAACACAAGAATCGTTGCAGGGCACACTGGCCAATGGCTACCGCTAATGATCTTGCCAGGGAGCAAAGGGAGCGCGTCCAGACGGGTGCTGAACTATAAACGTCGTCGTTGATCGTCGTCAGTGATCTCTTATTGTTGTTGCTGTTGTTGTTGTTGTTGTTGTTATTATTGCTGTTCACTGGTCGCATTTTATTCTTGACTTTTTTGTTGCTCTTGTTGTTTGGCAACGTCATCGTCAACCAAACATTATGAACACGCTCATAATGAGAGACTCGTTTCGCAATCTCATAATCAGCTACCGGCTACAGCAAAAGCTCCACAAACAACAAAAACAGCAACAAAATTAAAGTAAACTCTTTGTTATTGTGCAGTGCAATGCTCGCAAGTTTTTGGGCTTGCTTAAACTCTCTCCCTTTGCCTTGGACACTCTGCCTCTCTTGCAGTCGCTCTCTTTTATTTGCTTGCTCTTGCTGCTGTGGATCAGCTGTGTGTGTTGTGTGTGTGTATATGTGTGTGTGTGTCTGTCTGGCCTGAGGTCGATCCCTTTATGCTTTTTACTCTGCATCGTTGCTGTTGCTGCTGTTGTTGTTTTCTTATTTCTTTGCATATTTACAGCGCACTGCTATCAAAATGCAGCGCTGCCAGCGTCGCAGTCACTTCGTTGCTTCTCTGGTGCTTCACCCTTTGCAGTCTTCGTCGTCGTCGTCGTCATCGCTATAAAGTGTCAATGCACTTGTTCTTGTTTCAGTCTCTTGTGTCTTTGTGTGTGTGTGTTTGTTTGTGTGTTTGCAATGCGTGTGTGTTGTTTTTGTTGCGTCTTCACGTGCGTCGCCATTGCCTCCTGCTGTTTTGACTGCTCCCCTCTCTCCACCTCTCTTAGCTGCTGCTGTTCAATCCTTTTTGCTTTCCGCTTCGTCGTCGTTGTCGTCTGCTGCGTCGAGTGCTTTGCCATTTCCCCCCTTCGCACGTTCGTTCTTTGCTCTTCGGTCGTTGGTCGTTCGTTCGTTGGTCGCTTGCTCTCTCTCTGCCTTTGCACTTTGGTGCATCCTTGTCTGGCGTTTGAACTTTTTTTGTTCTTGTTGCTGCTCTGTGTGCAATCTTTGTTCTGCAGACGTCTGGCCTGTAGCCCCTTCCCCTTCCCCTTGCTCACTCACTCACTCACTCTCTCTCTTACTCCCTTTCACTGTGTGTGTGTATTGGCATTTGACTCCATTTAAAGTTTGTTTCGCTTTATTTTGCAAATAAAATTAACTCAACTGCCAGCAGCAAAGTGCAAGTGAAAATTGCAGTTGCAGTCTCACTCTGAATTTATGAAGCTGCAGTTGCCAAGTGCTTCCCTTCTCCCTCCCTCCCCCACACTAACTCACTAACTGAATGTTTGTGTCCTTCCTTCCTTCATGCATGATGTATGTATGTATTAATGTCTGGGGTTTGCTAATGAGCTGAGGCGTGGCACAAGCGCAGTTACGCATAAATGTAGAAATGTATAAATGTATAAATGTGAAATGGGCACACATTAGCTTAAGGGCTCACTGCGGTGCTTCAACATGCAACCAGGAGATGTTGCATAAAGAGAGTTGCAGGTATTCGAATCCGTTTGTTGCTATGCTTATAAAAGAAGTTTCTTATGAATACAAAAATGAAGTCTAATCTGGATACAGTGGACATTTAAACAATTTTAAAGCTTGGTAATTTTACCTAAATAAATATTGTTTTTAGCTATATGATTTCATGTATATTCTGTTCTATCTATTACAAAAATAAATAATTTGTTTGCTACACGTTTTTCCCAAAAATTAATACATATTCTATTTAGTTTACTTATTGTCTCAATTCTTAAACCTACCATGGTACACTTTTGGGCTTTTCTAAAAAGCTAATTTATAGACTTTAGGCTATTTAAGTAATATTTTATTCTGTTTGTGACCAGACCATGTTTTAATAATCTCACTACATCCAGACTCCACTGTATCTATTTAAAGAGCCAAGCTTTAACCGTTTGAGTATTACAAGTCAATGCCACCATAGTCATCTCATCTTTGTTTTTATTTTTTTGTTTTTGGCAGGGTGTCTTCTCGACAGTTTTCTTTGTGTTGAGTTTTCTCAAGTTGGGCATACACAAAAAGTCGCTGCCCTGTCGCTAACACACAGCATTTAACCCACTTTAAACTTGTCTTTGGCTCTTTTTGGGCACAGTCATTAGCCAAGCGACAACAACAGCAATAACAACAACAACAACAACAACAACATACACAATGTTATATACATTTTTATCGCATGTCTCATCAAGAGCGACGACGACCATCAACATCATTTAGCAGGCCCATCAACAGAGCCGGCATCGTCATGGCCTTAGCTACCTGTATCTGTATCTGTATCTGCGCCTCTTTCCCCTACCTTTCTACTTCTTCTTCTTCTTCCTCTTCTTCCGCTCATCCTACTTACGTATTCAGCCCAATCACCACCTGTGTCACATTTTAATACATTTTGTAATAAAAGCAACATTAAAAGGCGCTCTCTATAAAAGCCACGGCCCTGATACGACCGTTCGCCTGTCTGTCTGCCAACCACAAACTGCAACCTCCTCCTGCTCCCTCCCCCCTTCACCTTCTCACCCTCATCTACCCTAACTCTGCTTAAGAGTCAGTTAGCTGTCCATTTGGTCTTTGACTCTGTTCAGTTCAGTTCAGTTCAGTTCGGTTTGGTTCTGTTCTGTTCTGTTTGCCACAATTTGAATGGATCGTCAGCGTCTATGACAGACACCACAGAATGTAGCTTTCATTTCGCACACACACATTCAAACATGCACTTATTAAACACACTCACACACACACTTTATGTTAGCCAGAGCTGAGAGCTCTGTTTCTTAATCATCATCATTATTATCAACAACATCATCATCATAAAGTCGCTGCGGCTTTGTGGTTATGGTCGCATGCACCTTGCCACACATTGTGGAGGGTGTCTCTCCTCTTCCATCTCCCCACTCACCACTCTCCCCTACCTGGCATTTGAGTTCTATTCAATTTGGAGGTCACTCGTTGCTAACTGCATTTGCAGCAAACACATTTGTTTCTCTAGTTGTTGCTGTATCTGTAAATTGCATCTGTATCTATAGCTGCACATAGTTGCAACCAAGCATGGCCAAATCGCAATGCAACTGAAAGAAACCAAAACTAAAACAGTTTGCGGTATATTCTTGGCACCAAAATGTCAATTATAATAACAAGTTCGGGTGCATAACGGTTAAGCTACTTTTTAAATATTGCTGCAATAATTCTTAAAAAATCTAGACACATTCGTTCAAAATCTATTTTAATTTTAACTTCTTTAAAACTGTTTGCAATCTTTCTCTCAATATTATAAATTATCTGCTGCTTATTATGCTCTAGAAATATCCAAAAACTATCGATAACAATGCTGAATAATCATATATTATAATTTAAAATAAAATTATATTGAAAATAAAAATGTCTAATAATAAAATACATTTGAATAAAATTTGGCGGTATTCAAATTGTAACATACTATCAAATGAAGAGAAAATGTTATGCTTTACCTAATATATTATTTTTAATTCTCTACAATTAAAACTATCGTCAAACTATCGATATCATAGAAGGTATTGATTCACTACATGTATGTTTAGTGTAAGCTTTATCTTCTTTGTAAATATTTAACTAATTTTGACCTCTTTTTAGCTCCAGTATAATATGAATTTCTTAATTTATATTTATCTTCATGTCTGGATCAAAGTAGCGTGTGTCAATTAATTTCTCAAGCCTAAGCCACACCCTTTTGGCACACATACATACAATCAATACAATTATATGAGTTCATGGACTATCTGTAAGATACACACACACACACACACACGCACAACACGCCCAAATGGATTGTTGACACATCAAATCTAAATTGTCCATCCCATATAAGTTCATTAATGTCATGATACACAACACACTTCAACTTTTTGTCATGTGAACCAAAGAAAAAACAAGAAGAGGTAAGCCAAAAGAAGTAAAAATAAGGCAAAAGACAGAAAAGCAAAATACAAAAAAAAAAGAAGGAAAAAAATCGCCGATTAAAGCAGACAAGCCAACAAAAATAACTAAAATAATAAAATAATGAATAAATAACAAGAGATACACACACACACACACACACACACACACACACATGTGTGATAGATACATATATGTATATATGTGTGTGTGTGTGTGTGTGTATCGGTATAATGGCCACTCGCTGGAAGCGCAAAAAAAGTAAACAACAACAAATATGTGGGTCAATTTTGTAATAAAGTAGAAATGAGTGTGCAACAACAACAACAACAACAATAGCCAAAGCAGCCATAGAATTACAGCATAGAGAACTTGAACTGACGGGGGTTGCTAACCCCGCTGCCCCTTCCCCTCCCCCTCCTTCTCCACATACCCCTGCCTCTTATCTAAGAACAGCTGATTGACAGACGGACACTTGAATGATTGGCTGCCATTATTGACCAAAGTCTGGAATATATATATCTTAGCTCCACTGTTGCCTCTCACCCACCTCCCCCCACCCCTGACTGGAGACTGGAGCAATTATCCGCCTTGGTAATTGGCCCGCTTAACTGTTAATGGGCCGCCTCAAGTTGAGCTTAACGGTATTACTTAGCACAGTCAGAAGACGGCTTAGATTGCAGATTTAAGATTGAAGACTGTAGACCGAGGACTGAAGACTGTAGACTGGGCCACTGACTGTTTTGGTCAATGAGCTTTGAGCTCACATACAATAGATTGCTGTGGCTGTATCTTACGGTTAGCTGAGAGCTCGAGTATCTCATAGATACATTTACTACAGCTCGACTTTGTGCTAGTTTTGTATTTCTATTTTTTATTTAGTCTATTGCGCGCGGCAGATGATTTCATGCCTTTTGTGAGATTTAATTGTTATTCATTCGTCATTCGTTGCTGTTGTTGTTGTTGTTGTTCGCCTTTGTTTGTCGTTGTTGTTGTTGCTTTAGTTTCATTTTGGCTTTGGCCAAACCTTGAACCGCACCGCATTCAGTTTATTGGCCGCGTTTTTACAACGAATACCGTTGCGAACTAAGCGTTTTGGCTCGACTGCTCGACTGATGATTATGCGATGATAATCATCATGATGATGATGATGATGATGATTATTATTATTTATGAGTAGTTTTAGTTGAGCTGCTTTCTGGCATACACACACACACACACGCACGCACAGCTGCGCAGGTGACAGGCCAAAGATACAGATACAAATGTATCTACATATAGGTTTTGCTACATTTTCGGCAGACACGTGTCTCTCTCTCCCATCTCTCTCTTCCCCTCTCTTTCTCTGTTATCCTTGGCTTCTAAGCTCCACCTGGCCCCAACTCAATTGCCTCGTTTGTTGCCTTTTTGTTGTTGCATATAATTTATTTATGTTTGCAATTTGCTTTGGCTTTTTTTCAGTTTCAGTTTCAGTTTTTTTTTTTTTTTTTGTTTTATTTTATTTATTTTTTTTTTTGTTCTCTCTGTTGACTGTTGTTGGCCGCACAAGGACGACTGTTAATGTTAATGAACTCTACAAACAAACATTTTGATGGCAAGTGTTCGCAACTTGCGTGTGTATGCGTGTGTGTGTGTGCGTGTGTGTCTTAATGTGTGTGTTTGCAATTTTAGTTGCCAATTTGTCAACTATTTAATGTGAATATTCGTTGGTTGAACGATCTAAATGTGTTTAACATAATGAAAACTAATTTATTCATAGATATTTCACGTTGTCGAACTGATTTTCTATAGATATACCCAATGGAACTGGTATTAAAGCGGGTATGTGCGACTTGTATGTAATTCTTGTAAGAAGTGGATATAATTTCAATATCAATTGTGTTAAAGAAATGAAATCGATAAGTGTAAGTAGATATTAATTTGTTAATTATAATATTAATTTATTAATTAAAGTAAAGAAACAAAAAACATATTTAATATTATTTAGAAGATCGAGTTCTTTTTTTTAACTCATTAAAATTATTTTAAGATCATTATACAATAAATGATCTGGTTATTCATTTATATGTTACATAACTGAATTTTTCATAATGTTTTCCATTACGAGATTTATAATAATTGAGCTACATTATCAATTTTAAATTTTTTTTATATATTGGCTAAAACTATAATATTATTATCGAGTACTCACAGATTAACTATTATCACAGAAGAGAATGTGAATATGATGTGGATATTTGCTAGTGTTTTCTTTGGCCATAAGTTATCAATATATGATTCATTGTACGCTTTCACAAAGCTGGCTATCAATTGTACAGGGATTACGAAAAGTGGCAAGTAGCACAGGGGCAACAACAACAGAAACAACAACAACAGCAGCAGCAGCTGCAAATAGTCGCCTGACAGCATCCTATGATCATGATCAGTGATCAGTGATCAGTGATCAGTGATCACAGCTGAACGCTTCTCTATGGGACAAGTCTTAAGTTGCGGCTGCTGTGGCTGCTCTGACTGTTGCACCTGTTGTTGGCCAAGTCGTTAGCCATTTTCATCGCTGGGCATTTGAAAAGCGACAGGCGAAAAACGACAGTCGGCGGTCAGGCAGCAATTTTTATGTTTCCGGCTCTGATTAGACTTGGGAAAGATGCGCCCTAAACCGGAATGCAAATGCCAACAGGCAAAAGACTCGTACTAACTGGGCACAAATCAATTGGCCAAGGAAAAAAGAGCAGAAGCAGCAGCAGCTAAAATCAAAGCAACAACAACAGCAACAATAATTGCAACCAGTTTTGCAATAGTTGCAGTGTGTTGAACTAAACCAGTTTCAGTTTTTATTTATTTTTGTGGTACGGAAAATGTAGGAAGTAAAATGCAACAGCAACAGCAGCAACAACAACAATAACAAAGAGACAGACAGGAAGTTGCAGGCTGTGTTTTTTTTTTTTATTTGCTTCTTTCTTTTTTTGTATTGATGTGAATGAACCTGCAAATTATGTGTATATCTGTGTGTGTACGAGAGTAAGAGATTTAAGGTTGTGTGTGTGTGTGTGTGTGTATGTATTGGTTGATTTTCGATGATTATATTAATATTAAGCATACGCAACGTGAGTCTGAATTATTTATACCGTAAGCTCAACCAAAAACACACACACACACACAGAGAGAGGAGAGAGAGGGGCAGTGAGAGAAAGAGAGCAAGAGGAGCTTGCCAAAAGGAAACTCGTAAAAACAACAGCAACAAGAAGAAGAAGCAGCAGAAGAGGCAATGAATTCAATTTACCATTCAATTGAGAGCAGCTCACAATTTTAGTTCCCGTCCTGCCGCAATCTCCAAGCGGCTCCCGTATCCAAAAATAGGCGCTGCCTTTTTGCCTGAATTTTGTTGTCAGTTTTTGTTTTTTTTTTTTTTTTTTTGTTATTTTTGGTGAATTTTTGTTGAATTTTTGATGTTGTCGTTTTTTGATTTTGAGCCCCGTTCGTTGGCTTTTTTTGTTAATTTTATTGCTGCTGCTGCTGCTCTCTCTCTCTCTCTCTCTCTCTTATCTGTCGTCTTGTGTGTTGATTTCAGAAACTTCACTTAAAGGCAAAAAAAAACTTTTGCCTGGACTGTTTTAATTTCACTGCTCTGCTTTTTTTTTAAATCCATATATTTCTTTTTCTTTTCTTTTGCTTTTCCTGACTGTTGGCGACTTCTTTTCACTGTCACTTCGCAGCTGGAATTGATATTGGAATTGGAATTGGGGGAACTCTCTGCCACCTTCAACACACACACACACACACACACGCTGCAGCAGCAGCAAGAAAACAGCCGCAACTTCAACTTGATTTTGAAATTCAAATCACAATGCCCGCTGGCAATTTATGCAACACACTCTTCGGGGCGAGCAGTTCTTGGACGCAGCAATTGTTGCAAGTATGTATACGCATGTATGTGTGTATGTATGTATTTATTTATTTTAAATCTTCTTTACGCACTTTCAATGATATTTTTTATGCTTGATTTTACAAAATTATTTCTGATAAATACACAAAACGAACGCGAGTTTGTTATTGTTGCAGGTTTTTTTTCTCTAAAATTTCGTATTGTGTTTTTGGTTATTGGGGAGCGTTCGCGTGCCGCGCGCTTGAAGCAACGAGAGACAACTGTAAACGAGCAAACGAACGACGACGAAGCATCGCGAACGAAATGCGGCCGCTGCTTTGGCCATTCGCCGTCGACGTCGACGCAAAGCTTTTACAGCAGCAGCAGCAGCAGCAACAGCAAAAGCAGCAACAGCAGCAGCACTACAAGAATATGGGAAGCAAAACAAAGAAGTGCAAAGAGCAGAGAGTTTGGCTGGCAAGCTGCTCACGAGCACACACAGAGAGAGAGAGATAGAGAGAGAGAGAGAGCGCGCGCCATAGTAAGTGAGAGCGAGTGTGCCAGCGTGCGAGTGAGCGAGCGACTGAGTGCGTCTCAGAGCGAGCTTTTTGTGCAGAACTTTCAAATGCAGCAGGAAGCGTTGCAGTTGGCAGCAGCAGCGACGTTGGCGTTGACGTCGACTGCGACAGCAAACCAATTGAAATTGAGTAACGAGATTTTCGCTGTTGTTGTTGCTGTTGTTGTGTGTGTGTGTGTGTGTTGCATCCGTGAGATTGCAACAAAAAGCTGCCGAACCGGTGTTAGATGCATTTGCATTTTGAAGCTGCTGCTGCCGCACATTTGGCAACGTGGCCGGCGGCACGTTTTACAATTTGCAACAGCAGCAGCAACAGTAGAAAAAAAAAACTAAAACGTTGCGGCTCAAAGATGGCGACTGCTGGCAGTTACATAAGCCTTGGTTTAGATGACGGCTTAGATACGTGTGTGCATTGCATGTGTGTGCGTGTGTGTGTGTGTGTGTGTGTGGAGGCATTTGCAATAAGGAAGTAACTTTTCATGTCAGCTTTGTAAGTTGACTGCCTGCCTCTTTTTTTGTTGCTTTTGTTTCTGTTTTTTGATCATGTTGCATGTTGCTGCACAGAGGAAACAGGATGCGTCGCTTGACAATTTCTTGTTGCCAGTTGCCAAAAAAAAAAAAAAAAGAAACATAAAATAAAAATAAAACCAAACCCAAACTATTTCCGCAAAAGATACAAACTAAGAAAATCTGCAGCAGGGAAAGATATAGTATAGATATGCAAAAGTGAAAGAAATGTTCAAAAAAGGCTAAAGGAGTGGCGCAGCAAAGAAAGATAGTGAGATAGAGATAGAGCAAGTGGAAGGGTGAAAGCCAGGAAGAGAAAATGTTATATAATAATATGAAAGTAAATTACTTAATTGGAAACTACTGCTTATAATCTCTTATAAGATTGAATTAATCACAACAATACAATTGGAATAGGAATTCATATACTAAATTTGACAATATATCAATAAAATAAATTTATAGTTAACCGATTATAAATCTTAAACCATCTTCTGCTTTTGCCACCCTTAAAAAAAAAAATTTTAGATTTGGAACCCTTTTTTTTCCCCTTTCAGTTGATGTTAAAAAACATGTAATTATGGCCTTTTTTTTATTCTCAAACATTGCCACGTTTTGAATGGTGCCAAGGCGCCACGCCTCCGCCCCCCGCCCACTGTTTTATATAGTAATTACTGGTTTAAAGTTGTGCTTAACATGGGCGCAAATGCGGACATTTGAGGGGTACGATTTGCTCCCTAATCAAGCGACCGTTATGCGGTACTAACTAAGAGAGCCTTAACTATCCCTGCAACTAATTTACAGCACGCAACATGCAACTGCAACGCAAGTGCATACTAAAAGAGTGTATTAAAAGGGGAAAGACACGGTAAGGAAAGGAGCGGAAAGGGGAGGGGGGGGGGGCAACTGCTGCACACGCGTCTCAAGTGCTGATTTCCTTAGCTGCCACATTAACCCCCCCCCTTTGCCCCCTTGTTGGCATGTCAGGCACGTTTTAACACGCTGCCAGCTTTGATTTAATTTAGTAGCAACTTGCAACATACAACAGCAGGAAAACAGTCATCGATCACGACTGCAACCATGATGATGATGATGATAATCAACATGATGATGATGAGGATGTTGATGTTGATGATGAGCTGAGCTGAGCTGAGTTGCAGATACTTATAAAGTTGTACTTATGACAGAGCTGACAGTCGGATCAACAACAGATCAAGCAATTTAACATGCAACATCAGCTTCAACTTCACTTGATTAAGCAGTTAAATCAAATGGTCAGCCGATGGGCTTGCAACATGGGAGGGTAATGGGAAGGGGCAGGGGCAGGTTGCAGCTATGTATACAGCCCGGAGGTGCTTCAATGAGGCGCTGTCAAAGTTGCCGCCGCAGCCACACTTGAGAGAGCACAGCATTCTACGTAGCTTGGCAAAAGGTCAACGCATTCAGAGTGCTCCTAAAGGCAAATGCCACACAACAACAGCAACGAGGCAACAACAACAACAACAACAGCGAGGCAACATCATCACTTAACGAAGCGGCGTGTTAATTGAAGACAGGCAGGCAACTGGCCAAAGCTGAGGTTGAGGTTGTTAGCCAGACTCGAGTTGCTGTTGCAGTTGCTGCTGTTGCAGTTGCAGCTGTTGCAAGTGAAGCTCTGCTTTGGTATTGCCGCCACTCGTTTGTTGTTGTTGTTGCTGTTGTTGTTGAGTATTTTCGCATTTCTGGTAAAAATCAAACGCTTCACTGATTTGTGCGTTGACTGCAATTGTTGCTGCTGTTGTTGCTGCTGTTGTTGTTGCTGCTGTTGTTGCTGTTGCAAGCGTGTCTGTCTGCATTTAATGCCGCTTCCTCATTTCTGTTACATGTGCAACCGCATAACTTAAATGCTTCGCTTCCCTGCCACAACTTTGATCTGTATAAATCTTTTGATTGTTGTTGCTTTGCTTGTTCGTTTGTTGCTTTGTTTGTTTGCAAGTTGCAAGCTGCAACTGCAGTTGCCGTTGTTGTAAATTTGTTGCAATCAAGTAAACACACAACGGGTGCAACTCAAGTGTTGGTGCTTGGGAAATGCAGAAAGTAGGAGTGGGAAAAATCGCTGTTATCGAATTACGCTTTTCTCTCTTTTTAGGAGTCGGTAGAGTTGAGAAAGAAGTGCAGTCGGTGAGATTCGATTGCATCTATTGATCATGCTGTGCTGGACCACAAGATACCCTGTAGCTAGCAGCGATTACTACAAGATACCCTATAGATAGTTTTAAATTAGTTTCTAATAAAAGATGTTTTTCAAGATATTTAAACAGTTAACATAAACTAATAAAATAATACAATTTTTTTAAATAGTCTATTATAATTAATAAAATAATAAAATATTTATTAAGATACTAAATCTTTTACTACTGTCATATTGTTTATTAGACCTAATGTGAACAGCTTATCGCTTGATTCCCTATAAGAATATATTTGTTTTTACTTTGTTTTTGTAATTCCCAAAAATATATTAAAAATGTTCAACTAAAATGAATAAACAAACAAGTATAAACATTTTTTTTCAGCTAATTTCCATTCACTACAGCTGCTTTTCTCTATTTAAATTTTTATTCACTCCCAAGGAATCTACAACTAACGATTGTCGCTGCCAGCAGCAACTGTTGTCCCCAGCAGCAGAAACATCAGCAACAGCAGCAGCTGCAACACTCACTTTGGTCAATTTATGTTTTTGGCATAATGTGGCAATCACTTTTGGAGTCATAATGTTTTCCTTTTCCTTTTCCTTGTGGCGTTTTGCCCAAACGCATTTGAAGATGCCAAGCAAACGACGCGTGACTTGTGGCAGCAACAACAAGAGCAACAACAACGGCAACAACAAGAGCAACAACTGTTGCAATTGGCTGCTTTATCAAAACAGACGCTGGCTGATAATGTCGACACTTGGAATGAGCTCTGGAAGAATCGCGGAAGCGTCAAGAAAAATGCGTGCAACGCCCGTCAAGTTGTTGTTGTTGTTGTTGTTGTTGTTGTAGGACACACTGAGGGCGTTGAACTCCGACCAACGGGTGCAATTGTCAACGTACTCGAGTGTTGTTGTTCTTGTTGTTGCTGTGATGCGTTGTCAACTATTAAGTATACGTATTTTATATGGAGAATGGCAACGCATCATAATCATTTATTTTTGCACTAGCTGCGACAACAATGACTGCAAACAACAACAACAACAAATACCATGGCTAATTTTATAAACTTCTTCATTTTTATTTAATTTGTTTTTATGCTTTTGCTTTTGCTGTGATTTGTTATTGTTTGTCGAGTTGCGTTTAGTGAGTGCTTCACATTTTTTTGCATATACAATTTTATGATATTTACTAAGAAAATTTGTATTCAGCTCACGTTCAATAATTGCATGGCCAAAGCGGGGTAGCCGCATAGGGGAGGGGAAGAGCAAAACAAGAGAGAGGGGGAGGGGCAGGGGTAGGAGGAGGGGTTAGCACTCTGTGATTGACATTTAGAAGTCAACGTTCGCATCGCTTCACAGTGCACAGAAAACGCAGCTGTCGTCGCCATTGTCTTCCTCAATCCCTCAGTTCCATTCCATCCCCCTTCCCTGTACTACTCTACACCTTCACCATCCCCTCCTTATTCAACCAATCCTCCAATCTCTGCGACAACAACTCGAACGTGGGCGACATTTTCTTGGTAATTTGTTGATGGCTTTGTCATTAATTTGTGTGCGCACATGGATAGATAATTGGAAAATGTATTGATACGATTTTACTATATAGAATTACTTAGGTGCAATCGATAATAGATTGGGTAATTGACCAGTTTAATAGAGAGTAAAGCAATTGAGAAAATTACAGAGATTGCTGTGCAATTAAAAGACCTACATTTATTGACTATTGCACAATATATACAGCAAATTTAGTTTAAATTGTTTAACATTAGTCTGCACATTTTGAAAAAAAAGTTGTATGGTAATATAGAGCTGTATTTTTAGTTGAAATCAAAATAATAGTAAAGTAATTATTTAGTAATTAAATAAATATATTTTTCTAAAATATTGTGTTAGCTTAATGTAAAATATTTATGCGTAAAATGTGTAGAAATTAATATCAAATTGATTACTTTTAGTTTATATTTAGCTGAACATTGAAATATTATAAAATCAAGTAATTTTGAATTTTAATAATACAAAATTTAAATAATCATTGAGTGCACATATTAAAATTGGAGCAATACTATGATTTTTGAATAAAATTTATTTATTTTCAATATTTTATTTATTTATTTATTTTAATGTCTATGTAAATCATTCATTCATTCAAATTTAATTTGAAGACTATTAAAAGAGTTTTAATTCTGGAAAGTTTTCTACATCCGTTAATTCAATATAATACCAATCAGTTAATAAATTGCGTTCTCTTCCCTAATCTGCTCGGTTCAAGCCATTTCATAATACTCTATCTATTCCTTGGCACAAAAAACTCATTGAATAAGTTTCATTAGGTAGAATTGTCAACACCTGCAATCATCAGGTGTCAAGGTTGCTCATTTATCAATGACAATGACACTTTTTGTGTCATATTTTGTGCAAGTCTTTCAACCGTTAAGGGGGTGTTACTAAGTGCTGTGTGATTTTCGATGCTTTCGACTATTTGAGCGAGGAATGCAAATTACGCATACGCAGTGTGGAAAGTTACCCCGCAGCAAATGCAAATGACCTGAACTTGAATGCGACGTTGACTCATTTTTTGGTTGGGCAAATAAAATTTGCAACTGATGCAGAAATGTGCAAATTTTACAGCAGCAGCGATAACAAGAATTTTTGGCAAGAATAAATACGATTATTCATTCAACGACAACAACAACAGCAAAAGTTGCAACATTTTGTGCATTGAACTTTTCGAGTGCAGTTCACAATTGTTGTTGTTATTATTATTATTATTTTATTATTATTTATTCGCTGGCGAGTTCTTCTCTTTGTGTGTTGAAAATATGTTGTTGACGTGACGCCGCCAACAAATTCAACGATTCATTCATTTGTTTATTCTGGCAGTTTGTTTCTTGTGAATTTTTGCGCAGCGACAAAGTGTTAATTCAACAACAAATAGACAACAACAACAATAACAACAAGAGCGACAATTACCAGAAAGTGCTGCACAACACGCTGACAAA
Source organism: Drosophila phalerata (assembly GCA_951394115.2). Lineage (NCBI taxonomy): Eukaryota > Metazoa > Arthropoda > Insecta > Diptera > Drosophilidae > Drosophila > Drosophila phalerata. The sequence goes on along the minus strand of OX596004.2, from coordinate 33,086,691 downwards.
CGAGCGAGTTAATTGCGATGTTGCTGCGGGGTGCGCGCATGCGTAACACGGCAGCAACATCAACAACATCAACAACAACAGCAGCAGCAGCAACAAATGACAAAATGACATGCACGTAGATTGCATAAATTATCATCAGCAATTAGTTGCCAGAATGTTGCAACCAGATGTGACGTGGCAGTTGCAAGCAACGCGTTGCAACAAGCAAAATTAAGTAATTCCAACAGCAACAGGTGATGCTGCTGCCGTTGCAAGTTTATATATTCAGTTTTTCTTATTTACAGCTGATAAATTGTTTATGGCGCGATTTATTAATGTTTACTTAAATATTCATTACTCGAAAATTGTCGCTAAATGTTTATAAATAAATCACAGCAACCGCAACCATAACAACAACAATCGCCGCATTTTAAATACATAATTAAAAAATTAAATGTTTTTTTTAGCAGTCAACAAATTGAATTTTTATTTATTTATTTTTGTTTCATTTGTTTGTTAATTTTTCGCACAAAATCGTAAAACGCAGCCGTCGTTCATTGGACTTTGTTTCTGACCGCCCAGGCGACGGGTGAATCGACTCGAAAGAGACAGCAACAGCGCAGCGTTTGAGAAAGAGAAACAACCACAACGGAAGCGACTGAGACGGCGACAACTGAAAGTGAAAGGGACTTCCAGAATGCGATAAAAGGAAGTTGAAAGCAGCAGCTTAACTAAAGTAATTTTTTAAGCTTTTGAACTTGAGATCTAAAATTGTGATACAGAATCAATTTAGAGGCCAAGTAATAATTAAAATTATATTCCGCATGAAAATATGCGAGTTTGAAGTTTATCGAAAAATGTGTAGGGGTAGATATGGAAAAATATGACTTTGGTGACCAAAATATTTAAATTTCTGAATAATTAAAATTTTGATGCAGAATCAATTTAGAGGACAAATAACGATCAAAATGATATTCCGCATGAAAATCGGCTAAGTTTTAGCAAAGTTATGCGAGTTTGAAGTTTTTGAAAATGTGTCAAGGGGTAGGTATGGAAAAATATGACAATGACGACCTACAAATTGAATTTTAAAAATAAATAAAATTTGAATGCAGAATCAATTTAAAGGCCAAATAATGATAAAAATGGGATTCAACTTGAAAATCGGTTAAGTTTTGGCATAGTTATGCGAGTTTGAAGTTTTTCGAAAAATATGTAGGGGTAGATATGGAAAAATATGACTTTGGTGATCAAAATATTTAATTTTCTGAATAATTAAAATTTTGATGCAGAATCAATTTAGAAGCCAAATAATAATTAAAATGATATTCCGCATGAAAATCGGTTAAGTTTTGGCAAAGTTATGCCAGTTTGAAGTTTTTGAAAAAGTGTCAAGGGGTAGGTATGGAAAAATATGACAATGACGACCTACAAATTGAATTTTAAAATTAAATAAAATTTGAATGCAGAATGAATTTAAAGGCCAAATAATGATAAAAATGGGATTCAACTTTAAAATCGGGTTAGTTTTGACAAAGTTGTGGAAGTTTGAAGTTAAAACGTCTTAAAGTTACATTTATAGTGTTATTCTATACTAATTATGATTAAAAGTGAAAACTTAATATTTAAAATTCACAATTTTCGAAATTCTGAAGGGGGACCCCTAGCATTGAACAATAAATGTCCAAGATTAAAATAAATCTAAAACGGTGCCTGCTACGAAATGGCTTTTAATAAAATTGTTTTGGCTATTTGCGAGACAAATCATTTCCAACATATCAAAAAGAGACCGCACAACGTGTTGTTGTTGTTGTTGTTGTCTCATTTCTCTTGCCAATTTCAATTGCCAAATAATAAAGTCAATACAATGGATTGCAGAAAACAATGGCAAAAGGCGTTGCTGCTGTTGTCGTGGTCGCTGTTGCCGTTGCTGCTGTGGCTGCGCTTTGATGTTGCCAGCAGCAACTAAGGGCAACAACAATGCTTAGCGATTGTTAAACAAAAAAAAAAAAGGCGACTGCACAACAACAATGGGCCAAAGCAGCAGCAATGAATTGAACCACAGCAACATCAACTGGCAACAACAGCACAATTCGCACTCGCATAGAACAAGTTGCTTGTGGATGTTGGCCTGTCAGCTGACCCAGTTTAGGCCACAATTACAATTCCGTCTCTCATTTTTGCTGTTTATCTTTGTCTTTGTTTTTTTCTTTATTTGTTATTGTTATTGTTACTGTTTCGTGTCTGCTTTGCTGTCATTTGCTGGCTGCGCAGACGCAATAGCAACAACAGTTTGATTTGGGCTGCCCAAAGAGGCATCTAGAAGCAACAACAACAACAACAGCAACAACAACAACAGAAACTGAGCTGACATTTGATAGTTTGCTTTCAAATTGACTACAATTGGAGTCAGAGTCGAGTGTAGCCATTCCATGTTACTGTGTCGCCTTGGTTGTTACTGTTGCTGTTGCTGTTGTTGCCGTGTCTGCTGCTGTTGCCGCTGGCGACAACATTGTACCCATTCCCAAGCCAGCTTGACAGCGAGAACTTTTGCTTTGCTGCTCCAAAATGTCGTTAGGCTGGCGTCTTAATTGCACTTTGATTGACAGGCCACAAAACAATCGAAGAATACGCATACGACACGTGTGCCAAAAGAGAGTGACTAAAAGCAGGAGAGGGAAAGAGAAAAATGGTGTCAGTAACCACAACAGCGTTTGCAATTAGCCAAATATTTGATTAACGCAAATTGAGGTTAGAGGATGCTGCCACAAAATGCCGCAAATGTTGCAATATACTCGCGTGTCTCTGTGTGTGTGTGTGTGTGTGTTTGTTCCTATTGTTTGTAATGTGTTCTCTGTGTGACCTAATTTCTGACAGCAGCACTAATGCCAGATTATCAATGACACTAGCTGATTATTGCATTTACCTAATCATAGTTAAGTGTTTGCTAAATAGCTTAACTGAAAAGCTCGTGCGCTGGGCTATCAAAAGCACATTAGCAAGCTTAAACGGAAGCTTCAAGTTAAACTACTTAGTTATCAACTAATCAACTAACATACTATACACGTATTGTTAAGCTTAAGATTAAATTAAATAAAAAAGAGCTTTAAGCTCAATCTGCTTATTAAAAAATTACAACTATTAACATTAATTTAATAAAGTTCTTCTTATTTTCGATATTTCAATACAGCTTTTTGTTAAGATTAAAAAGAAGCTTCAAAAGCACATTAAATTCCTAAATTAAAGCTTAAGTTTTAAAACAGAACTTCTTGGCTATAAATTAATCAACTTAAATATCTCCTTTTCATCTTGGAATAAGTTGCTTGTTGTTAAGCCAAAAGGCAGCTTTGAAAGCATAAAGTGTCCAAAGTAGAAGCTTAAAGCTTTATCTATATTTTCTGCACTTAACTTGTTTTCTCTCCCTCTTCACTTATTTCTTCTACCACCTATTCTTCACTTATTTCAACAGCAACAATCTTGATACCTTGCCAGCTTTCAGCTCGTGTCATTGTGCCACAAGCACAACAGCAACATCCGTAATGCAGCGTTTTTGCATTTAATTGTCAGAAGCAGAAAAACAAAAACGCGACCACGCCCACTCACACAACATAATTGCATTATTTGACTTTTCAAATGGGTCACACTGGCGAATAGAGAATGGAAAATGAAATGACCCAAAAAGAAAAGTGTTTTTCAAGCTGCGCGTTGTAAACAATTTAAGGCAAAAACTCAAAAGTTTTTGAGCCAACAAAGTTTATTTTTGGATAGATTGAAAATTGGAAACTTAATTGGAAATTCTCTCACGGATTTGCGATTGGCATAATTGGCAATGCCATAAACTAAAAAACGAATAAGCCGGGCCAAAAGAGTCTAATTAAACAGCAGCAAATCAAGGCTTGCAAACGCCCCAACATCAACAACATCAACAACAACAACCACAACATCTGCAATTGCAACAACAACAACAACAGCAATCACAAGCTGCCACAAATGCAATTCAAGTAAATTATTGAAAGTTTTCATATGCAACGGCAACAGTTGAAAAGGATGAGGAAGCTGTGGAAAATCTGGCCAAGTTGCTGGAAAAATCATTAAAACTGGCGAAAAGCAAACACGAAAAGTGTGACTGTATGTGTGTGTGTGTGTGTGTGGGTTGACTTAAAGGTGCAAGAGGTGAAGGAGGCGGGGCAGATGGAGGCGTTTCATGGCCTGTCTGCGTGGGTAACAACATTCACAAATGAATGAAGGAAATATTGAAGAGAGACAGAGAGGCAGGCAAAAAGAGAGAGACAGAGACGCATGACAAAAGCCATAAAAACTGGCAACAAATGTTGCAGGGCGACTAATAAATGTTGCAAGCAACAGCACTGACAGCAACAACAACAAATGTCTCTTGCTTGTCACACACCCACTGAGCATGCAATGCCAGCCACCTTCCTTCTCCCACCCTCCATCCCCTCTACCTCCCTCCCTCCCTTCCTCCCTTCCTCCTCTCTGCCTGTCTTTGTCATGCTCTTGCGTTTTAGGCAATTAATTGTGCAACATCAAATAAATTGCATTTAAACGCAACAACTGCAACGTTTGCAGCAATTGTGTGTGCAACATTTCGGCCTGACAAGCTTCATAAAAACTAATTTGCTTTTTAAGACTCCTTTTCCCTCATGTGTGTGAGCGTGTGTGTGTGTGTGTGTGTGTGTGTTTGTCTGTTGTGGTTGCAGTTTCATTTTGGGTCTACCAGGAAATACTTGGTAACTGCAGGAGACTCGCTTTAGCCAAAATTTGTTGCCAGATTATTGCTGAAAGTTAAGCTGCACTTTGTTTATGTTGTTGTGGTTGTTGTTGTTGTTGATTTTCTTTTGCCATTTCCCATTTTGCGGCTTTTGTGTCTTGTTAACGGCGCCTTTGGCAGTAAATAAGTTAATCAACTCGGGTCTTGAGATGAATGAGCCTTAAAAACATGAATTTGTGTATAGCAAAGACATTTCCAGGAAACTGTTGCCAATAGCAGTTGCCACATGAAGTTGCCACTCAAAGCGTGCTAGAAGTACTTTGAAATTCGATGGAAAGTGACAGGAATTATGCTTTGAGTTCTCTTGTAATTATTTCAAGCGAAATTGTTGTTGAAAGTGGATAAATAAGTAGAATAAATTAATGCTTAAAAAGGAAGTTACTTTTTTTATACATACAAGAGAAAACATTAGTAAAACTGAGCATCAAAAACAAAAATTATTAACATGAAGTTAGATGTAAAGTTTTATAAAGCATTTCTTTTTAGCTTAAAAGCGTTTATATATTTATTTTACTATTTCACACACAATTTGCAGTGATTATTTAGCTACAAAAATATAGGGAATTTATTTTAAAATCTTTAATATTTTTAGGGCTAGTTTTTCAATATCTATATAAGGGGTTTGATAACTATATCGGAGATATTTTGACGTATATTGCATAAAAATTAATGTCAAATTTGACGATATCTATTTCATAAAATTTAAGGAGACTTTGAAAAACCGGCCCTTAATCATCTAAGCCCGAATCAAACCTCATTCTTTCCAAGATACAAAATGGTTAGTTTAAAAACGTAACTCTTGATTTACTTTTATTATTTCATTTAGGAAATATATGACTAACTTTAAAGGCCACAACAATAAATAATAAACTCTTTATATATTTATGATCTTAATAAATTAACGTGGCTGTAAAAAAACAATTCAAAAATCGAATTTCAGGACAAACAAATAAATGTCTCTCAAATTTTAATTAAATATTATAAAAATATTTATTCCTAGTTAAATAACAGCCTATAAAAAAGCTTATAATAATTCAATTATTCTATATTTAACCAAGCTGCCTCACGATGGGGAATATTTTAAGGTGGAACTTTAAATTAAGAGATTCAACTGAATTGCCTTTCTGGTATCTGGCAATCTGTAAGTTGAGACTAAAGTTGCTGTTGCCGTTGCTGTTGCCATTTTAGCCAAGTGGCACGAAACAGTTGACAGTCAAACGACACAATCTTTAATCGGTTAACCGCGAGAGATCTGGCAACGTTTTCACAGTTGGCTAATAAAGCTATCAATAGACCAACTTGGACGACAACTGCAACTTGCAACTTGCAGACTAGGTGCAGCAACAACAGCAACAACTCCATTCACTTTAAACATCTCGTTGTTGCAGTTGCAGTTGCTGTTGGCCTTTAAGCGTTTTGGTAATAGTTGAAAAGGCGTCGAGTACTTAATCATAGATGGCAGCATTATTTTTTATGGTACTTACAGTCGCGGCTCATGCCAGCTGAGAGACATTTCTTGAAGCGGCAATATTGACAACGATTGCGATTCAGGCGAATTACCAAACACTTGCCGTCCCTCAGGCAACGATATTCGATTTGCTTTTGAATGCTGCGACGAAAGAAACCCTGTAAAAATCGGTATTTATTAGTTTTGTTATTTATTAGAGAGTGTGGGGGTAAACTTACCTTGCAACCCTCGCAGGAGGTTACACCATAATGATAACCAGATGCTTTGTCGCCACAAACTTTGCAGGGCACAAAAGACTTTGAGGAAACTCCGTTGTTGTTGCTGTTGCTGTTGTTGTTGCCGTTGCTGTTGTTGTTGTTGTTGCTATTGCTGTTGCTGCTGCCGTTGCTGGAGTCAACAATGCCAAATTGTTGCTGCGCGTGCTGCTGTTGTTGCTGTTGCAATTGCTGCTGTGAGTGTTGCTGATGTTGATGTTGCTGTTGTTGCTGCTGCTGCGAGTGTTGCTCTGCAATGGCAAAGTGCAATTGTTGTTAGATTTGGAAAGTTGTCGCGCCTGTTGATTATGCAACACGACTCAATGTTACTTCACATTACTACATTACTCATACGCCGCTTTGGTCCGCGCCAGCAATTGCCGTAATAGCAATTTGCTAAATGAGTTTGCTGGCAACTCACACACACAACTGACGACTATCGCCTGCTCCACATCTGCCACACGTTGCACTCACACTTGGCCATGTTGCCTCATTTGTCAGTGCCAAGCGACAAACGTCGACAGCTCAGTTGTCAATAGTCCAAATAAAAACCCCAACAAGATGGCAAATACAAATTGTGCTCTAATCAATTGCCACCTCAAAAGCTACCTCGACTGCCCCTTAACCCTTGACCTCACTGAAGGTGCTTAATGAAAAGTGAGTCCCCAACTAGAAATGGAAAATCAAATTAAATTAATGGAAATGTCACAAAAATAGACAAGTCCTTTATATTACAATTTCTTTACAGTTTTCAGGAAAAGGAAAACCGAGACACAAAAGCTTGTACCTTAATCTAGAAAAGCAAACATTAAATAAAATAAATATTTAAGAAATGGGCTTTAATTTGTACAAATTACAAGAAGTAGAAAGTCTAGACATAGCTTGCAGGGTAACTCGCAGTCCAGCAGAGTGTGTGCATTGTTTTTCCACTGCTGATTAAGTAATTTACATTTAAAAAGCAATTTATTTCTGTTTTAAACGTGATTCAAGTCTTTACTTTGCTGTTTAGTTAAGGAAAATTCAGGGAAATGCATTAGGGAAATGTATTTTCCAAAGGCAATTGCTGCAACGGCAACGGCAACAATCAAATTCAAATGCGGCTCAAAAGTGCATTCAACTTCAACAACAAATAAAGCAACAACGATGTGGCGATAAGGAAAAATGCCAAAAAAAAAAAAAAAAATCACGTATACGCCACCGTCAAGCCACCTACACAGCAAACAACAATAAAAAGCGAGGGAGAGAGAAGCGGAAAATACTGCACAACAACAGCAACAACAACTTGGTTGAATCAGCCGCACAATTTTCACTGCAAACGCCGAAAATTTGCAATGCAAATTGTAGAAAAAATTGGAGGCAGACGAGCGGCAGCAACAACAACGGCAACCAATGTGGCAACAACAGAAAGAAAATTGTTTGCTTCTTGGCATTTCATTTCATTTCAATTCAATTTGCCTTTTTCTAATGCTAAAAAAAAGGCAAATGAACTAAGCGCGGAGTTTGAACTACGAGCTGTAGTTGCCACTGTTGTTGTTGCCACAATCGGCGTTGCCACACCTCGAAATGCGAGGCGAAATGAAATGAAATTAATGTGCAACTTGCACGCGCCAACACACACACACACACACACACACACACACACACACACAACGCACAGGCGAAGGAAGCAGAAGAGAGAGAGAAAAAGAGTGGGGAAGAGGGGGGAATGGGGTAAAGAAGGGGCAAGTTCCCGCGTTACGCGCTTGTGCAATTGCAAATTGAATTTTCATCCAAAAGAGCTGAAGGAGCTGCCAGCAACAGTGGGAGGAGATGAAGGTAGAGGAGGAGTTGGAGTTGGAGGTGGAATTGCAATTGGAGGCATGCAACACAACGTCTGGAAAATGTCAACGGCTTGGGCGGCAAAGGAAATTCAAGTGCCACTCGCAGTTGCAGTTGCAGTTGCAGTCGCAATTGCTGCTGTTGTTGCTGATGCTGTTGTTGTTGCTGTTGTTGCTGCTGCTGTCGTTGCCTTGCTTCATTTTCGCGCTGTGTACAAATGCAAATCACTTGGCCGCTTTTGTGAGTTGACAATTTAGACGCCATTGTTGTTGCTGCCACTGCGGTTGTGGCAGGGTGAGGCAGCTGCTGTTGTTGCTGTTGTTGCCGCTGCTGCTTGCCATTTCCGCGTTGTCAGACAGTGGCAAGCGATAGACAACCGACAACCGACAACGACGACCAGTTCATAATTTTGTTGCAAGTTTGTTTGCATTTCTCTTGTGCAACGCTGATAAAAGAGACGCAAAGCGCAAAAAAAACGGAAAAGGAAAAACTGATTGAATGCTAAGAAAATGACGCTGACTCTGAGCAGACGGACAGACGGACAGACAGACAGACAGACAGACGGTCAGACAGACAATCAGTTAGATATATACACTCGTAGTACCAACTGCAGTTTCCATCGTTAACGTCAACAACAACTAGTTTTGGCAGGGCTGTAATTCCCCTCTATACAAATTCCCCTTAGTCCAACTCCTCCCTTACTCTTCCTATCTCTCTCTCTCTCTCTATCTCTCTCTGTCTCTCTCCCTCTCTGTAGCAGCAAATTAATTTGTTTGCAACTTGCTCACGCCTCACAGCTGCCTCGCTAATTGCGGCAATTAACTGCTGCAAATAAATCCTTGCCAGCGTGCAACAGCAACACAAACATCAACAACAACAGCAACAACATCAGCTACAACAATAACAAACATCAGCAACAACCAATTAGAAAGCAAGCGAAACGAGGAAAACGATATTGCCACCAGCTAACTGAAGTGGTAAGTGCCCAGTTAATCACAAAAGGGCTTTCAATCTTCCATGTTGCCACTTAACGTATATTCAACAGATACTCGTCTTTCTCAATTAATATTAGACTTAATCATAAAGCAAAGAACTATACTTAAATCAATAATACTTAAGGTGTTCGCACAGACATTTGCAATTATTAAACATAGTATTTGAAAAATTTATATTTTAATTGGGAAAATATCTAGAAAATTTCGAAAATATATTATAAATTTTTTTTTTTTTTAATCTACAAGTGATAAATACTTAAACTGAAGAATTTCTGCATTTAATCAGCTTCAAACCTTGTTTTCCATATCTATAGATCTCTTGCAAGATTTAATTATTACGAATTTTTTTTAAATAACATATATTCCAAAAATGTGTCATTCATGGCTGGAAAATGCATTGTTATAGACTTAATAAATAAATCTATAATTAATCTTGATATCTCGATTTTAAAGCTCTTCCTTAAAAGTAAATGGAGCTAAGAAAATAGATCATTTTGATTCTATTTGTAAGAAATGCTGAAAAATTCACAATAGATCTTACAGAAATGATTAATAATACTGATATTAAAAATAGATCTATTAAAATTGGAATAATAACACTTATAAGCTTTCATTTAATTACTTCCCTTACGAAAATTTCTCTGAACAATTGGCACTTTATCGAATCCTATTAAAGTCTATTCAGGTTATTTATGAAAATGAAAACACATTTTGCTGGCATTCAATTGCAGCAATCCGCAATGCCGCATGCCACATGCTGCAACTAGCAACATTGACAGACATTTTGCAACATGAAAGCAATTTCCTTGCCACATCTTTGAAATGCGACGAATAAAACGAACAGCAACAACAGTAACAACCACAACACAAGTGAATTACATTCATTTTCACATTTTCCAGGCGGCGTCTTAATAGATTCCGCATAAAGGGAATAGAAGAAGAAGAAGAGAAGGAGTAGGAAAATCGAAAAGCGTGGAAATTAAGCGAAATGAGAGTTAAAGACAACTTTCAAATTGTTGTTGTTGCCGTTGCGGTGATTGTTATTGTTATTGCTCATGTTGTTGCTGATGTGCAATGCAAATTTATTAACAATAAATTGTGAGACGCCAGAGCAACATTATTACCTGCGTGTCCTTTGCTCAGATGCGCAACAGTTGAAGATGTTGCCGCGTGACCGGAGGAGGAGGAGGAGGAGGAGCTGACCGCAGACGAGGATGTTGTATGGCCGTTGAGTTGTTGTTGCTGATGTTGCTGCTGTTGCTGTTGCTGCTGCTGTTGTTGATGTTGTAGCTGAAGCTGATTGGATTGGCTGGCATTGAGTAGCGTCGAGCGATTGAAATGCTCAGCGCTGGATGCTGACGACGATGATGACGATGAGGATGAGACGGTGACAGAACTCGAACTGGATGAGCAACCGCTGCTCCGTCCGCTGTCTGGTGAGGAATGGGCGCCGGCTGAGCTGGGACTATTGCTGGCGGGACCAAACTGATGCACACTGCTGATGGTGTACAGAGCACCTCCACCATTGCTCAATGCCGTGCAGCTCAAATGTGCTGCTGTTGCTGCGGCTGCGGCTGCGGTTGCAGCAACTGTTGCTGCTGCTGGTGTTGCGGCTGCAACTGTTGCTGTTGCTGCTGCACTGTAATATCCCTCGCACTGCAGCAACTGCAATGGATCCGCTTCAATGGCACTCAGACAATGTTGCAACTCTTGTGCTGCACCAGCAACTGTTGTTGCTGTTCCTGCAGTTGCCGTCGTCAGCTGCTGCTGTTGCTGCTGCCGATGTGGCTCCAGTTGCGGATCCTGTTCCTCGTCAGGATCTGAGTCTAGGCTGCCTGCTTCACTGTAGGCTCCTTGTGTAGATGAATCTTCGGGAGTGTCGAAAAAATGCAAATTGAAATCGGAATTTGCATCGAAACAAACTTCCGGCAATACTTCTTGCTCCTCCCTTTCCTCCTCTTCTTCTTCCTCCTCCTCCTCCTCGTCGTCGTTCTCTTCTTCCTCGTCCTCTGGCTGCTCCTGTTCCTGCTCCTCCTCCTCTTCCTCTACGTTAAGATCTGCAATATTATTGTCGTCGTCCTGCTGCTGCTGATGTTGCTGCTGTAGATGTTGCTGTAGTTGTTGCTGTGGGCGTGTCGATTGGCCCAAGTTCTTGGCCACAGTGTCGATCAGCAGATGGGAACGTATTTGTGCCTGTGCCTGTGCCTGTGCCTGTGCCTCCAGCTCTATTTGGTATACATCCATGTTGCTGGCGTCGCTGCATTGGCATTCGCATCCATTATCATCAACAACATCATCACGCAAATTGAATTCAACACTGCCAACACTCGCTGGAGCGTTCTCAGCATTTTTATTATAACCAATTCCAGTTTTTGATTTGAATTTCTATTGGTTTTTATTTTTATTTTAGCACTTTTCGGAGCCGATAAAGTAATCTCCTTTTAGCAGAAATCAGTAGCTAACTGAGTAGCTATAATAACAATGAATAGTTCCTTAATCGACAGACTTAAAGGTTGTTGGGTTTCGAATTTAGGCGGAAGAAGTATGGAAAACAGTTAAATTTAAGGCGGTTAAGTTCATAAACCGGTTTCTAGTAAGTTTACATTTCTTTCAAGCTCAATTAAGAAATTAATCTTGCTTTTAAGCTGTGAAAAAGTCAGCTGCAAAAATTGCTGGATACTTTTACTCAATTTTAAAAATCTATCAAAAATATGGTGTTTTTTATATGACATTTATTTTTCAAAATTTGGTAAAATGCTTTGAAAAACTCTAGAATTTTAAAAATATCATCTAAATTTATATATTTTCAATAGATCTATAAATTAAATCTATATGATATTATATCGTTGGGTTTTATCTTAAGGAACTCTTTTATCTGAATAAATTAGCGGAAAATCTAATTTATCTAAATTCGTTTTTCACACTTCACTTGAACACAAACTATAATTAATTAGCAATTGGATTATAATGCATAATTTCTGATTCACTTCCGTGATTGTTAATCTCGGTCTTGGCACTTGGAAAATGTTCACACTGTTTGTAGATTCCTGCAACTGGATAAGCAGGACACCATCACTAATTAGACGAAACGGGGGAAGAGGAAGAGAGGGTGGCGGGTGAAACGGCGACGTAACTCCGGTTGGGAAAATGCCAAATGGAAAATGTGAAAATGTGCGATCGCGCGTACAAAACTCTCGCCTCGACGAGATCCAAGCGCCAACTTCACAGCGCTCCAAATGCGCAACAGAAATTCAAACCAAACTGCAGAACTGCAGAACCTACGACAACTACAACTACAACTACAACTACAACGACAACTACAACGACAACAACGACGGAGCGCAAGAAAAGAACAAGAATAAGAAGAAGGCGCGTGCGTCTGTGTATATGTGTAACTGTGAGTGTGACTGTGTGTGTGGAAAGAGCAGGAAAATAGAATGTGTGGCTGCATGGAGTAGGAAAAACTTTTGTAGCGCCGTTTTGAGCACGAGGCAGAAGCAGAGGCAGAGGCAGCGGAGCAGCAGCAGCAGCAGCAACAGCAGCAGCGGCAGAATGAGAAGGGGGTGCTGTTATTGCTTCTATCTTTCTAATCTGTAAACTGCAAGAACAGCAACCACAACAACAACAACAACACGCATTGGCACTCTCGCTACATGTTGTTGTTGTTGTTGTTTTCTTTTGCTGCACTTTTCCATTTGCGGAGACGTTTCTGTTCCTGGTTGCTATTTTCAATTTCTATTGCCCGTGGGCAGCTCTGCGCTGCAGCTGCTGCTGCCGACGTCGACGTCAACGTCAACTTCAAGTGCACACACTCCACTCAAGATCAATTTCACACACACTATGAAAGCCAACGGGCCGAGAGAGAACCGTTACAAAGTTTGCAATATGAAACGAGAGAGAGAGAGAACGTAGGAGAGAGCGCATAGGCAGGAGAATAGGAAAGTCAAAGAACCTTTGCGTCTCTTTACTGCGCTCTCACTGCTTGCATGCGTGTATCTGTGAAAGAATGAGAGAAAGATAGAGAGAGAGAGAGAGAGAGCGAATTCTATAATGCGGAAGTAAAATTGTTGCAGTTGCACTCAATGCAGTTGTTATTGTTGCTCTTCTTGTTGTTGTTCTTGGTAGGCAGTAGAAAGTGCCAAACCAGTTTTGGGCTCAAGATTTTGAAGCAGCGCTTTGAACTGGTAAAAATTCTGCAAGACGCCCGCAACATAGCGGAAAGAACTTTAAACAGAGAAGGAACGGAAAAGAGTGGGAACGGGAATGAGTGGGATTGTCACTGCATTAAGAAGAAATACTAGAAGAAATACTTGAAGAAATACTAGAAGATATACTTGAAGAAAGAGTTATAGTGACGTTAAGGCTCTATTGTGTTTTTATATAAATAAATTATAATTTGTATGGCCAATAAATTAAGATTTAGTTAAAAAGTAGATGCAATAATGAATACTAAAATTATTTTCAGAATGAAACGTGTATCAATTTAATAATTAACTTAATTTAATTCAAATGTTGTCTAATCTATCTGAATTAAGATTACAATTTATGATACTTATCTACAGATCTATAGGTATTCCTCAATACATCATCCAAACTATCCATAACAACACTTTCAATATGTGCACCTTTTGCTGCCCACTCGCTTTATTTCTATCTCCTTTTGTCATGCACCTTCGATGGCACAGGGAAATAAATCGACAAAAATTGAAAAATCACCCAAGTGCTTTATGCGCACAATTTTCCCATTTCGCAACGGTCGCTAGCGCAACCGCCTCACACATTTTCCATGACGAATGCCTGGCACAAAAGAGAAGCAACGAAAGTCAATGATCAGCGTGCGGCGGCAGAGGCAGCGACAGCGACTGCGACTGCGGCTAGTTTGCTATTTTTCCAACGGCAGCGAAAGCAACAGAAACTGTAAATAACAAGAAACGGCAACAACGACGACGCTGACGCTGACGACGACGCCAACGCTAACGCAGACGCCAACGAGGATCGAAAGCGAAAAGTCAACGACAACAGGCAACTGCTTCGTAAAGCCGAAGAGCAACGAGCAAGCGAACGAACGTGTGAGCGTCCGCTTGCCCACCGCCCCCAACAAACGTAATATGTTCGATTGCATTTGCCTGATAAAACCTGATCTCTCACACACACACGCATACACACATACACGACGCCATAAGACACGCGACGTTGGCGTCGACGTCGACGTCGACGAACCAGGAAGAGAAAAATGAAAATGCCGCTCACTGGCGCAGCAAGCGATGATTGTGTAATCGCTGTGAGTGTATGCGTGTCGCTGCGAGAGAGTGTGAGAGAGCATAGACTTAAGTCTGTGTGTGTACTTTGAGTGAGAGTTATTTGCTGGGAGGCCCCTTCACCACATCCACGTGGGCTGTTGTTGTTGCTGCTGCTGCCCATTGCCTATGCCAATGAATGACCATGCCCATTTTCTGGCATACGCCCATTGCATTTCACTTATCAACGCAGCGACGGCGACGGCGGCGTCAACGTCGGCTGCTGCTGCTCTTACTCATTGCTGTTTTTTTTTTGCGCTTATATTTGCTTGTCTAAGTTCAATGACTTGGGTAACGTCATGGGCAGCAGCAACAACAACAACAACGAGAGCAACAGCAACAGCAACAAAGTGGCGCAAATGCGTTTAGTTTTATTTATTTGCTCATTATTATGCCCCTGCTGCTAGATTCTACAATTCTTGTTTACTTTGCACATTTTTTTCATAGTTTCTTTTGTTGTTGTTGTTTTGTTATTGCTCTTGTGGCTAGTTGGCGATTGTTGTTGTTGTTGTTGTTGTTGTTGTTGTTGTTGTTGCTGCCGTTGCCTTGAGGCTTGACTGATATGATGGCAACAAAGCTGTAAACAAGCTATCAAGTTGGCATTAGAAATTATCACTTGGAGTGAGAAATTATGACTTATCACTTGGATTAAGCACAAATTGAACTGAATTCAATTTAGAAATAAATTCGCTTTGAATATAATTAATTAACATAAATTTACCTAGCATATATTAACGCATGAAATGCTCATAAATAAAACCAATAATAATACCTAAAATTTAGTGTTAAAGACCTGTTTTCCCTATGCCCTAGTTTGAAAATTAATTGCATACTTTTGGGCGATTAGCTGAGGGAGTTTTTCTTTTTAAGAATGATACTTTGAGTCTGAATTAAGTATAGAAAATACCACTCAGTTAGATGTGTTTCAAAAATCTCTGAAAATATTTAATAAACATTACGAGAACAAAAATATGCTGGTGTTTCTGAAATGTCAGAGATTTCATTATTCGAATATATTTTCGGAATAAGTTTTCCTACAATTATTTGACATATCAACTTAACTTTTATTTATTAGTATACTTAGAACACTAAAGAAATTTATATAAAAAGTTCAAAGCGAATTTAAAAACATTTTAATAAAATTATAAAACAACACTTCAAGGCTGTCATTCTTCTGGGCATCTGAAAATGAGAACATGTACCATTTTGCCAACTTATCAGCAAACAATCTAACAGGCTATTTAAGTTGAAAAGACAGCAACACGCTTGGCAAACTTTAGTCCCCAAGGATCTTTAAGCTACAGCAGCAACAACAACAACAACAACAACAACAATAAAAAAGATCCACAACCTCCCGCTGTTTGTGCCAGAATCCATATAAACACAAAATCCATATAAACGTCACACACGATGCCACAGCAGCAACAACAACGACAGCAGCAACAACGACAGCAGCAACCACATGAGCCTAGAGCACAGATTGTTGCCTGTGGAATTCCTGGTCAACACTTCTAAATATGAGTGTGTGTGTGTGTATTTATGTGTGGCATGTGGCACAAACAAGCTGAAACCCAAACCCAACACAATAGACATTTTGGGTCGTACCACCGCAGTGGGAGCTTTGGGATGCAGCTGTGGAATGGGGCAGCAACAGAGGCTGCAACATCAGAGGCATTTGCAATGTTTGGCTGAATGTCAGCAACCTCAATAAAATGTTGCGATTTTATTTGTTGTTCTTGCTATTGTTGCCGTTTCTTTCCTGGGTCATGATCTGTTTCGTGAGCGAAAATGGACAGCTATAAATAACAGAGCAAGAGCGAATGAAAAATATAAAACTATATTTAGGTTAAGTGTAACAAACGTTTCAAATACCCTGTATACAAGTTGTGAAGTAGGGTCGTTTGGAGTAACAACACAAACAACAGCTCCTAATATTATTCAAGGGTAAATTTTGGAAAAAATGGACAGTATCTGTAAAAAATTTAATTTTTCAATTTTCATATTAAAACAAATTATATTTAATAAAAGACTGTTCTTTAATAGAACATGTAGATTATAGTAAATTAATGAACTGAGTAATACAATAAAATACCCAATAATTTGAACAATACATTTGATGGATAATTCAGTGAGATATACACACCTTTCTCTACAAAGTCTATGAAAATTGTCCTCAGATTTTACACATTTATACCCCTTTTTAAAAAAGAAATATTTTTTAAAATGTACATTTTTGTATAGTGAAATGTGTGATAACGGAGAACTTTATAGTAGAAAGAGGCTAAAGTTCCATTTTACTTATTTTTTGAATCATTTTAAAAGTACAACAGAGTATCTGCTAGTTGTGACTTTAAATGGTATTTAGTTTGAGCTATACATACCCAATAAAATATCGCTGGAAACGGAATGCGAACTGAGCGATGAGGTGTGTCCGTCCGATGGACTTTGGGGTGGTTCTCGAAATGGGCTGCTGGGTGTTGTGGGTGGTGTGTTGAGGCAACGTTGACTGCCCAAAGTTGCAGGTGCACTTGCAGCTGTTGTTGTTGTTGCTTCGCTTGTTGTTGCTGTTGTTGTTGTTGTTGGCGTATCAGTGCTACGAAAATAACCACTTGCAATGGAAAGTCTGGAAAAACAAAAGATACAATTTCAATTGATTTAAAATTTAGATTCATTTTCATTGTCAATGTCAAACTTAATCGAAATGCAATTAAGCTGCCAACCTGGCCTACAAAATTAAATGCTATAACGTTAGCCAATTGTCTTGTGCTCCTTTCAACGTCCTTGTTTAAGCGTAGACTCTCGTGTATCCTTATTTATTTGCCTTTCACATCGCGCAGGTCACGTAATTGATTGGAAAAATGGTCATTCATGTTGAGTGCAGTCGAGCAGGACTAACTGCAAGCTGACTGACTATTCACCCACCCCCACTCCCACTCCAACCCCCAGCCCCAATCCCAGGCACATCCTCATCCTCCATCCTGAAGCCAACCCCATCTCTGTGGACTGGCACACTTCTTAGCTCGTTATTGCTCGTAATTGGCCATTTTCCTGGCAGTCCGGCACAGAATTTATTGAATATCAACGATTGAGGGTGAAAGATAGAGAGAGTGAGAGAGAGACGGAGACCAAAAGAAACTGGGCAAACAGTTAACAATGTCAGCCACATTGATCGATAGTTCAGGCTTAAACGCCGCCAATAAATAAATGGTTCAAAGTTGGAAAAAGGGTTTGTCGTAGAATTCGCTTTCAATATTTAATACTGATTAGCTAACGAGTTTGCTTCAAATAGACTTTCTTCACTTTCAATCTTAAATCAAGCGCGGTTTCGCTTTAATGCACTTTCGCATTACGTATACGCACTGTGGTCGCTGTGGCTCTGTTGCCACATATATTACTCATACGCACTGCAGTTCTTCCCGTTTCCCTTCCCATTTCCCGTTCTTTTTACTCCTAGGCAGCCACAAACCAACTTATTTTTGCGGCATCCTTTTGCATCTGACAGCAGACATAGAAGAAATAATAGCCGACTATTATTAGGCGACTAGAAAATACCCTATTATTGTTGGGAAAAAAAGGGACATTTTTAAAGCAACTTCAGCCAAAATAAATATTGAGCAGCATTTTCGGAAAATTCGAAAATATATCCTATTTAATACTGTTTATTATTTAACTAGTTTATTTTTTTTTATTTAATGTAAACTAAAAGAAATTTACGTAAAGTATTATGAAATTGTGAAAAATATACTCTAAATTGACATCAATGGCTATTATACCCCTTTGGTTATCTGTTTCAACTACAGGACACTTAAAAAATCAATATGCGCTTTATATGCCCATCTCCTAGGACGTAACCATCGCATCGTGTGGCGCAACTTCATCTTCCTTATTCCCTTTCCCTTTCCCCTTTCCCTTTTGCGAGATGCTTCCATGTTTGATATTCTATGCCTCCACTGAGCTTTATTGCATTTTGCTTTTGTCGCTCTCCACTGATGTCCTCAGCTCAGGCATTTGGAATTCCGTGCCGCCAATCTGTCCCTACCTCGCTTCTCCTTCTTTCCTCCCTTCCTCTCTCTCTCTCTCTGTCACTGTCTCTATCACTGTCTCTGTCACTGTCTCTGTTTCTGTCTGTGTCTCTCTGTTCCTCTCTGTGTGCCTATCTTGTAGTTTGCTTTTACAATATTTCCACGTTGTTATGCACTTCACACAAGTGCTGCATCCCAACAAGCACTCGAAACAGAGATTCTACTCGTAGTTGTGTCGTCTATCATTGTTGTTGTTGTTGTTGCGGTTGTTGTTGTGGATGTTGTTGTTGTGAATGTTGTCACAATATTTTCGCTTTTCGATGCGCTACTCGAAAGCACAAGTGAAATATTTGCCCATGTGGCGTTTTAGTTTCTGCCAAGAAGCCGCTTTTCCATCTATGAGTTTTCCTTCTATCTGAGTGTGTGTGTGATTGTGTGAGAGTTTTCTCTTTCTGTGCCTTTTCCGCTGAAATGTGCAAAGTTCGAACTTTTGATTTATGCATGGACACAGAGGGAAGAATCAAACCCATAGAATCGACCGCTCTGAGCAGGAAAATCTCATCATTTGTTATGCCTGGTCGTTTATTTGATGCGTTGTCTCCTGCTGCCACTTGGTCCATGTCATTCTCACATTTGCACATTTTCACATTTCCACATTTGCACTCATCAACATCTCAGCCCCAATGGTATGTGGGCGTGGCAAACCGGCAAACAAAAGCAACAACTACAGTACGAAACTGACTGCGGTTGTTCTATGCTGTGTGTTGTGTGTTGTGCGGTGTGTGCGGTGTTTGGAGGGGGCAGGATGTATGTAGGTTAGTGGCTCACTCGTCACCCAAATGAATGATGAGGAGCAACTGCAGCAGCGGGAAAAGCAGCCACAACGCAGCTCCTGGATGCTTAAAACTTTTGTTCTATTTTTCCTCTTTTATTATTATTTTTATTTTTTTTTTTTTTCATTTAAAATTACGTGAGACACAAAAGGCACGTGGGTGGTTGGCACTCGTGCCTGGGCAATTGTTTGGTTAATTAAAAAAACGAGAATGCAAAAAAATGAGAAAAAAAACAGAGAGTGTACACAGTGAAAAATATATATACAGCATTCCGGCATAAAATCAATTTCAAATGTTGTTAAAAGTAATCTGGGAATTTCGAAAACAGAGTATGGATTCAAGTATGGTACAACAAATTTTGATTATTAAGGTTCTTGATAATTTTTTTGATAATATTAAATATTTTCGTTTTTTTTAGTATTTATAATTTCCATTTTATACGCATATAGTCTCATTTTGATAATTATATCCTAAATACATGCTTAAATTTATAAAATCTTCAACTAGAATTTTAGAATCATTATTTTTTCAGTGTATAAAGTGTAACGCTCAGGTGCGGTCTTAAAATTGGGGCACATGCTTCCACAAATTTTTTATAGTATATATTTATAAACACTAACCTGGTTTGTTGTTCGTGTTGTTGTTGTTGCTGTTGTTGTTGCAGTTGCTCGTTATGATTCAAACGCGTTGAGTTTGAATACTCCATGGGTTGCCGGCCCTCAAGGGGGCTGGCCGTTGTTGAGTGCAAGCACTAAAATACATTTAAACAGCTGCTGTTTGTTCGCTTAGAAGTGAGCAACAACAACCAAAACAACAACAATGATCAATCGAGGGACGAAACTTTTATACGCTGCGCCTAAAAGATGCCATGCAATTTTTCAAACACTTTCACTGCGTCGACTTTAATATCGGATTGCGGCTTTTCTGCTTAAAGCTTCTTCAACTTAGTTTAACATTGTCTTATATATCGGTTCTTATTGAAATTATTTAACAACTACTATTAACTAATTTTAACTGGCATTTAATGTTTATTTTATTGTGGGCACTTTTGTTCAATCGTTAGATTCGGCATTGCGGAAATGCTGTCGCTGTTTGTTGGTTGCACTCATAACTGGCATATACAACTGTAAATCGGCTTTTGGACACTGCAACGTTGCCCGCTGCTGTACGGAGACCGAGCGACCAGCCTCTGGGCCGAAAAGCACGACGACAGCGACAGCGACATCAACGACGACGACGACAACAAAATGCAGCAATACGTTTTTTTTTAAAGCTGCGACGGTACAAACACACACGTACCAATGCAGGCTCACGGGATGTACCGTCGTACGAAGAGCGAAAACAATCACATGGTGTAAGCTCGCCGCAACAACAATAACAACAACACCAACACCAACAGCAGCAGACCCAAATACATAACGGTGCCGCAAAAACATAAACAGAGAGCCTCACCGTCAAGCCGACAACAGTGCGACGAGAGAGCGGCAAATTGCAAATGGCAGACGTGAGCACAAAAGAACTGCTATTAAATTCAAAATACATATAAATTCTATTTATTTGTTATATTCAATAGTATTAACTTATAGTTGTACAATGAATTTGTTTGCTTTATTAAAAATGAAATCATTTTATACTTTGCCAAAAAGTTTATACTCTCACAGCTGCTCTCGCACGCCGGCGCTCTCTCGCTCTCACTGCACTGTGCTGCTTTCGCTCTGCCCACGCGCTGCAGAATCGCGTGCACATAATGAAAACGAGGTCAGGGCCGTTTTGCTCACGCTGACTACCCGCAACGCACACACACACTCACACACTCACTCTATTACAAAGGAAGCTTTCATTTTGTTTTGCTTTGAAGCGGCTAAAGCTAAAGAGAGCTTTAAAAGTGCACACTCTTCAATAAATCGTATAAATGTTTCATTTTTGTTTATAGGTACACAAAATTTCGTTTAATCATTAGTAACAAATATATGCTGTATAAATACGTACTTTAAAGGCTTAACTGTTAATGTATTTATATAAATCAACTTAAAACGAATACAAAATCGAGCACCGTCTAAACATCATCTAAATTCATAAGAACAAAACGGGAAAGGGACACATAAATACTACACATAGAGAGTAAGAGAAAGAGAACACAAAAGAAAACGTAAAAGCTTTACCTGTAAATATTTCAAATTGGACTGTAGAATTTTAAGGCACTTTAAGGCGGTGTCGGTTAGATTCAGTTAAGTTTCTGTTTCAGTTTCAGTTAATTAACACAAAGTAGTATAATTACAATTAGTTGGCAAACACATTAAGGGAGCATTTCCTTCCGCTCCACTCCACTCCGCTTTTCATTATTCGTTTTAGCTACACAGTTTTGTAAACAGGCACATTTTGGCTTCATAATTATATTGCATTCAAGTTGCAACTATTTTAACTTTTCCCTTCGGACTGTGGATTAACGCTTCATCTTCTCCAGGATTGGCACAACCATGTCGAACTTGGGTCGCTTGCCCGGATCCTCATTCATGCAGATGGAGATGAGTTTAGACATGTGCGACGAGGTGCCTGGTGGTATTTTAACCCTCAGTCCCTCCAGTGCAATCTTCATGCCACACTCCATGGGCGACCACTCGGCAAAAGGCACCTCGCGTGTGGTCAGCTCCCAGATGAGCACGGCAAAGCTCCACATATCGGAAGCCTCCCAGTTACGATCCGCCGGCTTGCGTTGCAGCGCCTCTGGTGACATCCAGGCTGGCTGATAGATGCGTCCCTTCTCCTGGAAGGAAAACTTGGCATCCCCCATGTTAATGCGTGCCGTCAGATCATCGTCGATCATAACGTGATGACTGTTCAGATGATAGGTCGGTATAATCCGCTCCAGCGAGTGCAAGAAGGCCATGCCGCGTGCAATATCCAAGGCAAAGTGCACGGCTTGACTGGTGTCCACCACAACGCCCGAGGCGCCATGCAACAGATTGAACAACGAAGAGCGTGGCATGAACTACAAATAAATGAAGTATTAAAAGACACAGCTGAGAAGTGGAAGAATCGATACTTACCTGACTAATGACCACCAGATTGGGCGGTGAATTGCAGGCACCAATGATGGGCAAAATATTGGGATGCGAGAAAATACGCAGCTTGGGAAACTCCTCATTAAAGTCACGGGAAATGCGTGAGGTGCACTGACGCACAGCTAGAATCTGTGAAAGATAAATAGAAACAGTTTAGTTTTAGTCCTATTTAGCTGACCAACAACTGACCTTGGCAATAACATCGTTCTTTTGCCAGCGACCGCGCCACGTCTCCCCGGAGGGCGTCACTGAGAGTTTGGTGTGCAGATCCAGATCCCCCATGCTGATGCCCTTGAAGCGGGACAAAGTGGCGTCACGGGAGCGTGTCTTCATGCCCAGCCAACTCTGCTCCTTGAAACTGATGACCTTCATCTCCTGGCCACTCTTCTCGGCCAGATCCTGCATGCGCTTGCCCAGACTTGGCTTTGCCTTGTCCACGGGCGTGTGACCATCCTTATTGGCAATGCTGACCAATGCACCCGCATTCAACAGATCCTCACAGATCATGTCATAGCCCCAGAAGCAGGCATAGTGAAGCGGTGTGTTGCCATGCTCATTCACAGCATTCACATCCGACCGCTCGCGAAGCAACTGTGTGAGTCAATAGATATGTATATATTAATTTCTGTATATTTATTGGCGTCATCATTAGATCAACTCACCATTTGAACCACATCGCGATGTCCGTGGGCGGCAGCCAGATGTAGGGGAATGTCGTCGCCCATGTTGGTGGCATTGACGCGAGCGCCGCGTTGCAACAGCGTCTCCACAAGCTTGGCATGCCCCTCCTTGGCCACCCAGTGCAGTGGACTGAAGCCATGATCATCACTACAAGCAGTAAAGAGAGTGCAAGCATAAAAGAGAGAGCAATCAGAAGAGAGAAACACACACACACACACGTATATTTAGTTTGATTGTTTACACAACACAAGAATAAATCATGACGTCACTCTGAGACATATTCAGCCTCAATTGGTTTTGCTTTTGTGTAGCCCAAAATAGCGATTAGTTGCAAAACATTTAATGTATTTTCAAACCATATGCACAATTTATAATGATTTAGAACCATTTAAACCCGATTTTACCCCAAATTCATGTCATGCTCGGTCTCATCCAGCCAGAGGCGCACTTGAATTGAGTTGCCCTCGCGGCACCAGTGAAATATATCCTCCATATCTGTACTACTTGCGTTTATTATGCACTTTAACTATGTTTTGACCACGAATTGCACTTAATTTATATGAAAAAACGTTAAAAAACTATAAAATTGCAGCAGTTGTTATGTTTGGTGGGCTGCCAGTGTTTTATTTATTTTTTAGTTGTTAACACTGTTTTCGCTTAAAAGGCTGCCACTCATTACAATTTTACGATCTGGCAAGCCGCACCATTTTAGGTAAAATGTCAAAAATAGTAACTTGGAAAAAATATCTTTTTTATTAATTTTTCTGAATTTTGAAGCTAGAATATTTGAAACTTTTGCAGGATTTTTGATCGAATTTTGTCGATTTTTTCATAATTTTACTTTGGAATTAGTTTGTAGCTTCTTTCCCCTTGACGCTACGAACTTCGAGCCTTCATAAAAATGTTTACCTTTATTTTATCTAATTTCGTATTTTGAATTTTCATCACTTCTTTAACTTATTGCAAAGTTATTGCATTTTGCAATTTGCATTAACTAAAATTTAAATTCAGCACGTTATCGATATCGTTTTCTGTTGCAAATCTATGTCGATAGACCGCTTTCGATAATAAAAGCAGCTGTTTAGCGCGCATTGCCAAGTGAATGCCAAAAACGTGCGTTTGCATACCGCATTTGTTTTTGTTTAAAATAAAGTTATTAATAGTTAAAGAAGGCACATATTAACCCAGCAATATGAAACTTAGCACTTATAATTTCCTAACTTCGATGGCCATCAAGGGTGTCAAGGTTGGCTATCCTCTGAAGCTGACGGTGAGCATTGAAGACTTTGGTATTGATTGTTTCATGACTTTAATATGTTTTCTACAGATCAGCAAAAAGGATGTGGTAGAAAGTGAATTTAATCCAGTATTCATAGAAAGACTGTTGCCCAAGCTGGACTGGTCGGCCATATATGGCGCTGCACAGGTGGTAAGTGGATTTACCTTTGCTTTTAAATAAGCAGTTGCAAAGGCTGCAATGGAGTGAGCCCGACTGCGAGAGACCCTGTACTTATTTTGTGAAATGTGCAATTACACGCAAAGAAACCACGTCAGTGGACTATTTTTCGATAAATAGTCATAGTTTACGAGTCATAGCTTAAAAAATACTCTTCTAATGATTTTTTCAAAAATTCAGCAATTTAAATACCAAGTTTTATGCTTCTAGCTCTTGTAGTCAATGAGATCTAAGTATTCTTTCATAAAAAACTCTATCTAAATCTTTTTCTGATTTCAGGCGGAATGCGCTGAAGATATTCCCGAAACTCAACCCGAGAACATAACCGATAATGAGCCGTTACTGCAGAAACTGCATCATTTGTTGTTTGAAATTGATGTGCTCGAGGGTCAGCTGGAGTGCCCGGAAACAGGAAGAGTGTTTCCCATAACCGATGGTATACCCAATATGCTGCTAAACGAGGACGAAGTTTGAGAATTCCAAAATGTTTGTACCAATCACGCATATTACTAAGTTAGTTTAGTTTTAAATATCGATTTATATTTCAAGCTGCAAAGTTTGTCCATAAAAAATGTTGTTAATACGACCACCAAAATAATTAATTATAGATTGGATGGAATATGTGAATATGTGTGTGTGTGTGTGTGTGGAATGTGGACACGAGTATACTTAAATATTAACGATTATACGAGTATATAAATGTAATTTTTTTTTTTTGGTTTTTGGGATAAACTTGGAGCAAAATGCGTTACGACATGTAAAAGTTAAGTCTGGAGTTTACTGGAGGGCAGCTTCTAATTTAAAGGTTTTGGCACTCGCAAGGACATCGCTTGTTATCCTAATTTCTAATTACACTTAATGTTCGCATATATGCTGCCCTTGGCCAAATCCTTTTTGGCGCCTTTGCAGAGCTTCTCATTCCGTCCAGTTGGCTTATAACTACGTTCAGCTGCCAACAAATTGACATCGGCTCCTTGAGGGGATTGTTTCTGGGTCAGCGCAGTGTTCGGACCATTCCAAGTGACGTAATCAGCACTGTAAAAAGAAAGTTTTAATTTTGTAATTATTTTAGTTTAGAGTTGAGGGACTTACAGCAATAGATTCTCATCGGCGCCTTTGGTCAACTGAGAATTTGGACCCAAAGTCGCCATGCGTTCGATAAGCGATTGAAATTCGGCGGATTCCGAATGGTGAGAGTTCTCCAAATGCGCTGAAAACTGACGCTGTCTGTAGGGAATAAAATTCTTAGATAAATACCTTCTTATTTTAAAATATTTACAGATTATTTTTTGTTTCATGCCTAAGAAAAGTTACGCATTGAAATCAAAATAAGCTCATAACGTGCAAAGTTTAAGAACATGCGTCAAATTTTAGAAAACGTAACGGTAATCGGTTAATTGGTTTAACGGTTATGGGCATACTTCAGTGAATCGGTTTTGGCGCGCGAACGACACTCGATTGCCTTCGTTATGGAGCTGGCCGAGTTGGAGGCCAGAGATGAGGACGTCATTGATGTTGTATAGGAGGAATAGGAGGAATTGCTATTCGAGCCATGCAAATAGCCATTGATGCTGTAGTTGTTGTTGTTGTTGTAATTGTTATTGTTGTTGCTGTTGTTGTAGTTGTTGTTGTTGAAGGATGAACGTGCCAGGATACTTTTGGTGGTCAAGCGCTCATAGCAAGGAAGATGTGGTGACTGTGCTGGTGAGACATATGAATGTGATGATGCAATTGATGGTGAAGTGGTTTTCAGCTCCTGCTCCTTGTGCTGCTGTTGATCCTTTGGCTGTTGTTGCTGCTCCTCCAGCGGGGAATTACTAAGGATAACCTGTGTGGTGGCCGTTGTGGGTGTCGTGACATTGATGGATGGCAAATGGCGATGCACCTTATGTGGTTTACTGTTGATGATGATGATAACGATGATGATGATGATGGGCAGTGGGCGTGGCAGCGCACATAGCAAACAAGCAAAGGTGTAAGTATGTGTGTGGCGGGTGTATATGTGTACGTGTGTGTGTGTGTGTGTGTGTGTGTGTGTGTGTGTGTGTGTGTGTGTGTGTGTGTGTGTGTGTGTGTGTGTGTGTGTGTGTGTGTGTGTGTGTGTGTGTGTGTGTGTGTGTGTGTGTGTGTGTGTGTGTGTGTGTGTGTGTGTGTGTGTGTGTGTGTGTGTGTGTGTGTGTGTGTGTGTGTGTGTGTGTTTTTTTTTTTTTTTTTTTTTTAATTCAGATTTTATTAAATAATATAAGGAATCGGTTATATATACAGATGCAAAAAAAAGGAACAAAAGATAGAGAAAGAGGATGATCTGCATAACCAGGGCTGCGGAACTGTCGCGAGATATTGCTTCACAGCTCTGGTTGGTGGCTTGCACGCCCGTCATCTACGAGTGGTGGGATCTGCTTCGCTCTATGCATCTTAGTTTTTCCATCACCGATTTAGCAAAGCTGCACACTGCTGTCCAGGCTGCGGGGCATTTCAGCATGTGCGTGACAATTGAACTTGTCTCGACCGCGCCACCAATCGTTACTTCAACGCTTCGTCTATTCTGTACAAAGCGGGGACACTTAGTCAATATGTGTTCAGCATCTTCCAACACACAGCATACTGGGCAAAGGGGACTCTCGTCATGCCCATATCTGTGTAGATACTTTCTAAAGCACCCATGTCCGCTTATGAGTTGCATCAGATGGAACGTGATTTCTCCGTGCCTCCTGTTCACCCATGGCTCCACACGTGGGATCAGCTGCGCAGTCCAGCGTCCCTTTTCCGATCTCTCCCAGTTTTGTTGCCACCTATCCAGGCTGATCTTGCGAGCGTCTCCTTTTATCTGTGTCAAGGATCTCTGATCGTCATCGTTGGCTTTAGCTTCGAATATGTTCTTGGATTCGATAGCCAATATTTCCAGCGGGATCATGCCAGCGATCAGCAATGCCGCCTCGGCAGATACCGTGCGGAAAGCACTGCATACCCTAATCGCACACAGTCTATACGTCGAGTTAATACCCCTCATATACGTCGGCTTTGTCACTGCGTTCGCCCATATGGGAGCCGCATATAGGATCGTCGACCTCAGAACGCTACTGAGCAAGCGTTTGGTGCTGTATCTCGGTCCTCCATGGTTTGTCATCATTCTAGAAAGCCTCTGTATGATAAGGGCTGCCTTCTTCTGCGTCTCCTGCAGGTGTTCCTTGAAGGATAGGCGTGTGTCGATGTGTACTCCTAGGTATCTTATTGATCGTTTCGAGATGATAGTCGCTCCGTCCAGTCTCAGCGTGGCCTGCTCTACCTTTTTACGGCTACTTATCAGTACCGCCTCGGTTTTGTGGTCGGCTAACTCCAAGCCTACCTCCGACAACCAGTTCCTGACTTTCCTTATCGAATCCTCGCCCATTTGCTCTACTTCTTGTAGGTATTTAGCCACGACAACAATGGCAATGTCGTCCGCAAACCCTACTGTTTGCACATTGCTCGGAAATTGCAAGCGCAGAATTCCGTCATACATTATGTTCCATAAGGTCGGGCCCAGAATGGAGCCTTGTGGAACCCCTGCCGTAACTGCGAAAGAGCCAGAGCCAGAATCTGTGTCGAACTCCAGAGTTCGATCGCATAGATAGTTGTCTATTATCCGTGTGAGGTACTCCGGCACATTGAAGCTACGCAGTGCTTCCATTATGCTGCTCCACTTTGCAGAATTGAACGCGTTCTTTACGTCGAGTGTTATGACCAGGCAGTATTGTTTCGTTCCTCCATGCCATCTGGTGCCATTTATCGCGTCTGCAGCCAATTTGGTCACTATCGTGATGGCGTCTATTGTTGACCGAGCCTTACGAAACCCAAATTGTCTCTCAGACAGACCTCCTCCGCTTTGTATAGCCGTTGATAGTCTGCAGCAGATGATTTTTTCGAACAATTTGCCAACTGTGTTCAAAAGACAGATAGGTCTGAAGGCCGAAGGATGCTCTGGCGTTTTTCCAGGCTTTAACAGCAGCAGGAGCCGTTGAGTCTTCCAGCATCCGGGGAAAGTTCCTTCGTTCAAGCACGTTGTGAACAGTTCCGAGAATACGTTCGGGTGAAGAGCGACTGCTAACTTAACGGCATTGTTGGGGATGCCGTCAGGTCCCGGTGCTTTATCACTCTGTAAGGTGTTCGCGGCGCTGAGGACCTCGTCATCAGATATCCTGACTAAAAGCTGTCCATCGGGTATTGGAGGATAGGCTATAAGCTCTCTCGTCGTGTGCGTGGGAAACAAGAACCTTATGATTCCTGTGAGCCTGCTGTGCTCCTTTGGAGCGCAGTTATGGAACCCGTTCATCCGTTTCATGACTATTTTGTACGCTTGTCCCCACGGATCTCTGTCGGCCTCTTCGCAGAGGCTGCGGAAACAGCGGACCTTGCTTGCCTGGATGGCCTTCCTAAACGCATTGCGCTTCGCCTGGAAATTTGCTCGCAGCTCCTCACAAGATGTAAGTCTCCGTGCAGCTCTAGTGTAGCTTCTACGGGCTCTGTTGCAAGCTGCTCTAAGTTCCGCGATTTCGCTGGTCCACCAGTAGACTGCCTTGTGATGCCGTGAGCTCCTTCCTCGTGACATACTGGCATCGCACGCACTCTTTACTGCCCCCATGACCATTTCTGCCATACTCGCGCCGTTGCCGCTGACGCTTACATCTAGGAACTTCTCCTGAAATCTCGCTGGCACTAGAGAGCGGGATCTGTAGCGTGTTCCAGGTTGCAATGGTACATGTGTGTGTGGTTCTTGTATTGAGATCAATACCGCCAGGTGATCGCTGGCCGTATATAGGTCGGAGACCCGCCAACTCGCCGATCTAGCTAACTGCGTCGATGCAAAAGTCAAGTCCACTATGGAGCCGAGACTTCCTCTTCTGAAGGTCTGGGTCGTTCCTTCGTTCAGGAGAATCAGATCTACCGTGCCAAAAGCTTCGAGCAGCACCCTACCCTTGGCGTTAGTGTAAGGTGACTGCCACTCGACAGCCCATGCGTTGAAATCACCTGCGATAATTGATGGTGTATGTGTACGAACGTCCTCTGCAAGCTCGTCGATTGCGTCACCAAATTGTGCTAGGCTCCAGCTTGGTGGCATGTAGCAGCTGTACATCCAAATCCCTTTGATGAGGGCTCTAACGTAGCCCGCCCCTACTCTCGAACAGTCCATAAAGTATGGCTGCTTAGAGCACGCCCAAATCGCCGTAGTTCCATCCGTGTTGCTGACAAAATTTTGGTTTTCTATCTTTTTGTACTGCTCACTTATAAATGCGAGGTCGATATTGTGTTCTGCCACCGTTTGATGCAATAAATCCTGAGCCGCTCTGCAGTGGTTGAGGTTTATCTGTGTGTGTGTGTGTGTGTGTGTGTGTGTGTGTGTGTGTGTGTGTGTGTGTGTGTGTGTGTGTGTGTGTGTGTGTGTGTGTGTGTGTGTGTGTGTGTGTGTGTGTGTGTGTGTGTGTGTGTGTGTGTGTGTGTGTGTGTGTGTGTGTGTGTGTGTGTGTGTGTGTGTGTGTGTGTGTGTGTGTGTGTGTGCAGCAACAAAGGTTTACAGAGAAAATAGGCAATCGATTAACAAAACTGATAAAGCAGCAGAGTCAAGAGGCTGAGGTGGGATGAATACCAAAACAGAAGCTTCTCAGCTCAACCATAGCCATATTACGTACCTCAGTGGCACAGATCCATCCACCTGCTCCACTGCCAGCGTCTTGCAGCTCTCCTGTTGCATGCCCCTGGCTGTGGCATGCTTCTTATTGCGCTGCTCATCCTCGTCCTGCACGATCTGCAAGATTTGCGTGGCACGATCCTCTGCATAATTGACAGACTCGAGAGCCATCAAAATAATGCGCTCTGGGATCTGTGGATACTTTTCCTTGAACATGGCTTCCACTAAAAATTAGGAGAGTTAAAATTGTGAGATACTCAAGGGGAAAAAGTGGAGAAATTCCAAGCTTACTGTCTGTCTTCTCCACTGCCGTGTACTCCTTGGGACGTAGAGGAATGTGCTGCACTCCTTGATTGTTTCCTGGCTCCTGATCCTGTCCCAGCTGTGGTGGGCGATTGTTGGGTCTGTGCGGTTGTTGCACGTCTCTTTTAATGTAACCCAAGGATATGAGCTTCTCCGAGGCGTACTGCACATTGTTATCCGCATTGGCCAAGGTATCCAACAGCAGCATCTCATCCGCCTTGGGAAATATGTTCTTCATATATCTGAATAAATAAAAAGGTCGTTTTAATCGATTGTTAACTATTGATAAGGAAAGTCTGAAGAAGTAAAGCTAGCTTAAAGAGTACTACGACAAATATCCGAGATGAAAAGCAACTTTTGTTAAGGTGAACACCTTGAAATGTTAATGCGCTGTTAATAGAGTAGGTTATTGTGACGTTAACATAAAGTAGTTGTGTTGGGATGCATTCATTTGGTTAGAATTATCGCCTGGAAATGTGTTATTTCGTTTAAAATTACTCTGATTTTAACAGAGACTGTTATTGTTAAGTTAACAGAGAATAATAACATTAAATTTCATTAATCCTTATCATATTCTGAATGTGATGTTAACAGGAAATGTTATTGTCACTTTAACAAAAAGTAATTATGTTAAAATCCATATGTTATTGTGACGTTAACAGTAATTAATACTGTCCAAGTGTTTTATCAACTATTCATCTGTAATTTCAGCACACGGTAAATGAGATATTGAATTTCCGCTGCGTTGTTTTCCTTGTTCAATTTCATCTCTTATCTTGCAACTAGATAACGTAGTCCTTGGCGCACCTCAATTTCATTTTGGGCGACGAATGTGGCTTGGGCGAACTGCGCCACTGTGGTGAGCCGTGTAGTGCCGGTGGTGCAACACCCACAGCAGCAGCTGCAACTTGTCCGGGGTGAGGGCTACTTTGCATGCTCATGAGACTACCGAAACGGCCGCCGGGCAGGGGACTCGCCGTGCGGGATGCGACTGTGACCCGGCTGGCGCCCATGTCCAGGCGACGCGCCGGTGGTGTCATATAGAAAGCAGAATTGCTGTGGAACAGATGACGCTGGGCTGGCGGGGTGACAAATGGACCTGGCATCGTCACCGGATGCTTCTCCACCTGCAAGGCGCTGATGACGACAGCCTCGCGATTATAGTAGCTGCTCAAAGTGATTAGGATTAAGGTTGATTAATAAGCGGGGTTAGTGACATGTGGCAAGTGGCATGTGAGTTTGTGCAACAAGCGGCAGCGTGTGAGAAGATACAAATACAAATTTATATATACACAGATTAGCAAGGATAACGATCCTAGTCTCGAGTATGATTCTCTTACCGCTTCAACAGCAAGCGTATGTGATTCTCATCGGCAGTCGGAAACATATTTTGTATCTTAGTAACCACAGCATTTGTATCGCTATGATGGCTAAACGAGGTCTCCTGGATGGTGGAACGTCGCGACATGTTGGAGGCCAAGCGAGCACGCTGGAATGGCACTGGCGAGGACATTTCCTGTGGGAATAAACCAACAACCATAAATATGGTAAGATTACTGAGAAGCTGCCGCATTGCAGCAAGGACCGGAAATACCAAAAAAACACAGTCTACATAAATAATAAAGCATCCCAACACACTTTTTTTGAGACAGTGAATTTATTCTTGCAGTACCAACACCCTTTTTTTGGGACCGTGAATTTAATCTAGCAGTACACTTTCTTGATGTTAAATTAAAAACTATTTTTGTTTCATATTTGATAAATAAAAATCATAAATTTAATAAAAATCTAAAGATATTCGTTAAAAGTGAGTCCTTTAACTAAAAATTATACTGTTAAAGGGTCCCTGGCTAGCAGCCTTACCAGTTGTCCTCGAGAGGATGCGGAGAGCAGCGGACTCGTTGATAAATTGTGCAATGCGGGTTGATGACGTTGCTCACGCTCCTGAAAAGCGCGCACGGCCGTTAAATTGTTGCTGGGATGGACGATGTGGAAGGGGGAGCTGTGGTGCGAGCTCTGTGTCATGGGCTATAAAAGTAGAAAATTGAATTTATTTTATGTTACTTAATCTAAGCGCAATGTGGCATGCAACTTGACTCACCTGCAGCGCAATGGACTCTGTCGAGCAGCGTTCGTTTTGCAACTGCTTGTAATTGCGTCCTCCACGCGGATCCTCCAGCTGCATGGCCTTGGTCAGATAGTTTATATAATAGCTGAAATGGGCACAAATGACAGTCAATTGTGTTGCATCATAAAAGTGCAAATCAAAGGCCATAAAAAGGACCGACCCTTCCGACCCCCAACCGGCCCAAAAGCTTCTCAGTTTCAGCAGGGGTTGATTTTAGAGATGCTTCAACTGATGGGTTCGTCTGTCTGTCTGTCTGGTTGGTGGTGAATTTTTCTCAACTCACCCATTGATGGCACATTTGGGAAATTTGTGGTTATTCGTGTTGCATGTAAAAAGGGTAAGTTAGAGTAAGGTAAGGTAAGCTTCTAAACAGCGACACGTGCCAAGTAGCTGCCAAAAGGCAGACGGCAACATCATCACATTTGACAGCTAATCTTGGCTGTGATTGCAACAGCAGCAGCTCAACTGGAGACGAGACTTATGCCAAGTGGCCACTTGAATTTAACGTATGACAAGTCGCTGCTTAATTGCACACAGCATCAACAAATGTGAAGTTGAGAGACGAGCACAAGTTGCAAGTCTGTCATTGCGGAAGTGACACAATTTATACGTTTAAATGGGGCCAATTGACGTTGTAGATGAGTCTCTGGGCTTTAAGTGTTGTTAGAAACATAATGAATAGCATTAAAGCGGCAACTACCGCAAATATTGCAGTTGTAATGTCTATAAATTTATGAGAACAGCACAAAAGTATGCTATAAAATTTAAAAAGGGTCGTACAAGGCAAGTGACTCCTACCCTTTGCAGTACGAAAATAACTTTTGCAAACAGCACATTGATTTAAATTTATACATTTCAGAGGCAACTTTTACATGCATTCAATGCTCAGCCCGAAAGTACGCTGTCAACATCTATATGTAAGTACGACTGTACTATTCTAAAGCCCATAGAACTGTATTAAAATTCAGCGCAGTCAAAATGTATGCTATGAAAATGTAAAGGACTGCACTACTACAAACCACTATAGGGCAAATGGACCCTTTATGTGATATAAACTCATTTTTTTAAAGTATTCAAATTAACCCACTTTTCTTACATTTCTGTTAGGAATACATTGAACTGTAATGTTGTATACCAGAAATGTTAACATTGCATTCTAATGTTAAGTTACCAGCTGTTAAAACAGCTGTTATAACTTAACAGCACGTGCCGTTCAATTGTGCAACAATTTTGGCGAAATTCAAGTGGCTCATTTTTTTTCAAATTCAAAGTTTTTAATTAAATTTGCGATGAATATTAATCAGTGTGGTTTGTACTTTATGTTGGTAGTTCTGTGCTGTTGGTATTGTTCGTGTTGTCTGTAGTAAGTGTCAATAAAGAGATGTCCCAAAAATAATTTTTTTTTAGCAAAGCCTTATCTTTGGGAAGAGTTTTAAAAAAATGTCTAGACTTGTCTAATAAGTGACTATATACATGTTGTAGAGTAATTCCTTGTAAACTCATATCAGCTAAGCTTATTTCCCACCTTTTCCCACTTCTCCCAAAATTTAACTTTGCCTTTGCCTCCCCACAGAGGTTCTTAGCCTGCTTTCATGCCCTATTGAAAGTGCAGAGCTCAATTCTGAGCCTGAGCAAAGCATCGTTGACTTCTCGGATGATTCCTGTTTTGATTTCTTTAGCAACCTTGAGCTTGAAACGGAGGAAAATGACGAGTAATGTAAGGTTATTATTATTACGACACACAGAGATCAATAAAACA
Organism: Drosophila phalerata; assembly: GCA_951394115.2. NCBI lineage: Eukaryota > Metazoa > Arthropoda > Insecta > Diptera > Drosophilidae > Drosophila > Drosophila phalerata. Next base: position 33,052,182 of record OX596004.2, on the reverse strand, counting down.
TAGTATTTTTCGTTACAGGCTATCTATGGTCCAAAACATGTTCCTTATCTTGCCTTAATACAAATATGAAATATGAAATATACTTCGAATGGATAAAAAAAGTTATTTTAATATTTATAAATAGAAAAATTATTTAAAAAAAAAATTTTTTTTTAAATATATATTTTTTTAGGGGCGTTGATGGGTAGTGCCACGCCCATTTTTTCAAAACTATTTCCAAATTCAATCTAGAATGGTATCCAAAAAACTTTACACGGAAAACTTAAAAAACCTTCGAGTTATTAATTTATATCACAAAAAGGGTCCATTTGACCTATAGTGCAAACGCAATTCATTGCTTTAAGGTACCGAACTGAACTGGACTGTACAGTCCAAAAGGTAGGCTTTATAAATTTCAGAGCCAACTGCAGCATTTATTTAATGATCAGCACAAAAGTATGCTACGCTGAATTGAATGTTAATCAGGTGTGCTCCAGAAATCTCTAGAGTTTTTGAAGAGAATTGCTTTTGAATGTCGATGCTCCTCAAATGTCAGAGATTTAGTTTTTTGAACATATTTTCGAAGTCAAAAAAAAAAAAAAACTTTTTTTCAGTTTTAAAAATATTTTTGGGTTGAGAAATATTTTACATAATTTACAAAATTATACAAAAAATTGTATATAAATTTATTCTGTTTTAAAATTAATTTAGTTTAATTCAATAATTATTTTATTTTGTTAAATCTCTCAACAATTTTTTTGGACATTTAAAAGCAATGCTTGCTTGTTTTCAGGAACCCCAACAATTGCTTTTGGGTTGCTTTGGCACTGTTAGAGATTTGTAGAACACCTCTGTATGATATCGCAATTTTCGCATCTAATAATAAAGTGCTATTTTAGGAGTTCGGCGAACACACTTGACATTTAAGGCGGCTCACAAAGCAATCAATTTTCAATCCATCCCCACGCGAGTTGCCATAGCATTCTCTCTCTCTCTCTCTCTCTCTCTAACACACAGCTTAAATGCCGCCGCCTAGAAGCATGCAATGGAAATTAAGCGCTTACATTGTAAACTGTACACAGTTACCTGCCGCCCTCCCTTCCTCCCTCTCAACAATCCATACGTATACAGTACGTAAATTCCATTCTATGACATGCAACAAAATGTCAATGGTTGTTTTACTCGTTTTTAAGTTGCATGCATAAATATTTATGACGTTTTTTAAATGGATTTCATTTGTGCGCTTACCAGTTGCCCGTCGCCTGATCATATTTACAGTCCCAGCCGGGCGGCAACTTTTGGTAGCCACCGTGGCCATTGGGTGCGCCTGCATCGCTCATATTGGATGCTCAATATTTGATATACGTATATCCTTTATAGTTTTTTATTTTTATTTTTTGTTGAATATTTATGGGTATTTAAACAAGAATTCGCAGCTTGTTTGCCAACTGTCTGCAACCCCGAAAACTTTTGCTGGATTTGCCCTTGCCACTCGAGCTTTGTAGTTGTGTTTTTGTTATTGTTGTTGTTGGGGGTTGTAAACCACCACCAGAGCACACTCACACACACACACACACCCAGACACAACAAGCAAAGTTATTTTTGTTTACACGGCGCAGCCGGAAAAAAACACAGAGTACACACACACAGACAAACACACACAGACACAGGTAAACGGAGAGTCGGCATGCCGTTAGTGCCAGGATATCTGGTTTTTATTCCTTGTTATTTTCCATTTACGCCGTAACTGAGAACCGTGCGTGGCAAGCTTTTAACGTCTACTGACTTGGTTAGCACGAAAGTCGTGGCTTAACTGCTTCGGAGATGCTGTGTGGGAGCGAGCTTTCAGTTTGGCGCCAAGCTCCATTTGCTGCGTCAGTGTTGGCTAACGCCAGACAGTTGTAAAAGCTTCAGCCTTGCTTTGGCTTTCAGTTCAAATTGAAGTCAACATATATATTAACTTAACAGTCATACAGACTGCATATACAATTTTAAATACATTCTATTACAATAGATAAAGAACAAAATGTCGCTTCCCGTACCGGAAATACGCATAACGCGTATCACGGATACGTATTTGGAGGAGGCAATAGATGAGATGAACAAAGCGCCGGAAGGACCTCCCAAAATGTCCAAGAAAGAAAAGAAAGCGGCACGCAAAGAAGCCAAGCGTCTGCAGAAAGTTGAAGAACAGAAGCTCATTCTACGCGTAAGAGAACGAAGCATGTCTAATTTAATTAAATCTCGACTAAAAGAATACCCTTAGCACAATTTGAAAACCGAATTGGAGCTGGGAAAGCGCATGGAGTTACGTGGCATGGAAGAATGGAATGCCATTGCTGAGGAGATTAAAACTGCCGAGCTGCGTCAGGAGATGGTTCAATGGGGCGAACGTGCGGCGGAAATAATCGAGCATAAGAACGATCACATCCAGATGCTGCTCGATGACATGGACCAGACCCAGGAACAACATTCACGTAACTTTTCTAAAACTCTCGAACTGATTGATCACATTGGGGATTGTTATCATGCCATGCTTGAGAGCAGCAAGCGAATGTACGAACAGCAGGCGGAGGATCTGCTCAAGGAGTTCTACGATGAGGTTCACTTTCGCACCGAGGAAGTCGAGGCGATGCACGAGAACAGCGAGAATATAATACATGCCTCCAATGTATTCACACGCGATCAGCTGAAGCTCGACTATCAGATATATCTGGAACAACGCGATCATTATGTCAACAAGGATATCGAAGCTCGATTCCAGATACGCGATCAGGTGGTCAAGAAAATGACTGACATGCAGCGTCAACTCAATGAATTCGTAGACTCTCTTCACAATACAGAATTGGATGCCCACAAATACGAACGCATTCGATCTTTAACTGAACGTCAACAGGCCTTTGTGGAGGAGACTCGAAAACTGGACATTGAGGAGATGAAATACATAGGTTTACAGAATGAGACTCAACGTGAAATGTTGCGTATTGAAACGGAGAATAATACCACCATCAATGATCTTAAATTGGAGTATGAATACTTTGCGAATGTGCGCAAAAAGATTGAGGAACGCATGCATATTGATCGTATTACAACTCACGAGAAGCTTCGTATTCTCAGCACCGAGTGCTACGAATTGACCAAGGTAAGGTTCCCATATTTCTAGTATTAATTCTCCATGAAATTCTTAATTTCCCTTGTAGCGATTCGAGAAGATTGTGAAGAGCGGAGAATTGCTCTTGGCTCTGTCGATCACTTGCAGAAAACTGCAAACGGAGTCGGAAAAGATCATTGTTGGCGGCGAGATCGTTGATCCCATCGATATGGAAAGTGTTAGTGACAATTTCGCACTGGAAACGCTGGACTTAAAAAAGCATGTGGACTTTACAGAAGAAGAGCTAGTAGAGTTAAATAAGAAAATGAAAAACTTCTGGCGGCAACAATCGATGGCTCAGGCTCAAAATATGCTATTACTCGAGGAAAAGCGAAAACTTACCGAAGAGAATCAACGTTATATTGATTTTATCAAGTCCATGTCCAAGACAGAAAACGAAGAAGAGTTGCGTTCGGCAATGATCGTGAATCCCTGCATACAGCCAACTCCATTCCTCTTTGATACTCCTTGTCGTCACTTCAAATTGCGCATCAAGAAGGAATCGATCACGGCGGGAAAAGACGGTCGTAGAATGGCGGCAAATGCAATTAAGGACATGGTTTATGGAAACGAACTTGCCACTTTCATAAAAAAGTAGTTCCTGATATCAACACTTAATGTGGCTCTAGTAGAGAGAGAGAGAGAGAGACAGATCATACTTTTTCTGAGTATCTCTTACGATTTCAGCGGATGGAATTTTTTCAAAATACTTATCGTTTTAGTTGGATCTCCAGCTTTTCACACAGTATACACTTCATAAACTTTTTGAAAAATCCGTAGCTGATCTTGCAGTGTAAACTTGCTCAAAATTGTTTCTCTATAGGGTAAAACTCGAATAATTCCAGCCGTAGAAACACTTTCAATTCAACAATAGTGGAAACTTTTTATAAATTCTATCAGCAGTAGAAATTTCTTTAAAAGACAACCCCAATTTTAGAAAGATCTTTGGACATTTCGGCAGATAAAACTAAGTTGAAAATACCTTTCGCTCTTAGATGACACTCTGGCTTTTTCAATAGTTCCAAATACTTGACCTTAAATAGATGGAAATCCATTTTGGTCTGCAATAGAAACTCCAATGAAATACTTTCTCATTGTTTAAAGCTATTTATTAAATGTGAATATCATGATTCTAGGTGTACATCATATAAAAAACTCTACGTTAGTTTTATAACTGTTTTTAAACAACTTTTAGCTTAGGCACTAATCAAAGTCCTTTGGTCAAGCAAAAGGCAGAAGCTTTTTCAGAGTATGGCGTGAAAAAAGCGACTGAATAGGAACTAAGCCTCATATTCCTGTTCAAATAAAGGACAGTGGTTTAATCTTCAATCTCTCGGCTAGAGATGTGCAGGTCTTCAACTGATTCTCCAGATACTGAATGCCGCCAGCTGCGTCCACGGACTTCATGTTGTTTCCCTCCTTGTCGCCGGCCAACAAAACGGGCTTTTCCGGATTCGTCTGGAAGGATGTAGAAGAGAGTTAGGAGAGTTGAACTGGAAAGAATTAAGAAGGCTTTTCTTACCGGCTTGACACCTCGCAGGCGCGAATTGAAATCGCTCATGCGTTCCTCAAAGTCAGGCGCAAAGCAGTTGGGATCGACTGCAATGAAGACCTGTCCCAGATCTGCAGCTGAGTTGGCGCCTGCGTGCGTCCATTTGCGCACCTGTGTCGAGTACTTGGCGCCGGACATCACACCGGACAGAATGTCCACCATGGCGCCCAGACCGAAGCCCTTGTAGCCGGAGGTGAGCTCAGAGCCGCCCAAGGGCATCAGGCAGGCCGTGTTGAAGCCCAACTCGGCATCGTTGGTAACATTACCCTCAGGATCCTGAGCCCAGCCATCGGGCAGAGCAGCTCCCTTCCTGCGCTGAATCTCAATCTTGCCCACAGCCACCGCAGTTGTGGCCATGTCCAAAAGGAACTTGTCACCATTGGCCGCAGGAGCACCCAGAGACAGAGGGTTTGTGCCAAGAGCAGCCTCCTTGGCACCCGTGGGAGCCATCAAGGGGGATGTGTTTGTCATGGACATGCCAACGAGTCCCTGTTCCATCGCCCGCATGGCATACCAACCAGCCATGCCATAGTGATTGGATCCCTTGGCACAGACCCAGCCAACTCCGACATTCTTGGCCTTCTTGATGGCCAAATCCATGCAAAAGTTGCCCACAACAGCGCCCAATCCGTTGAGTCCATCCACCCAGGCAGTGGAAGGGGTTTCCTTGAGTATCTGTGGCTCGGCAGCGCCATCTGTGGAATTGATGGCCAGATCGTTGATGTACATCTCGAGACGGTTCATGCCATGACTGAAGTGTCCACGATAATCGGCAGCAACCAGAAGTTCCGCCTGAGCCACAGCGTGTTCCTCGGGAACGTTGACGGCCTTGAAGCAGTCGATCATAAAGCGACGCGACTCGGCAACTGCCACCAAATTGGCTGAACTCGATCCCGACGACATTTTGCGTATGGAGATGGCAAAGTCTACAACAAAAACAATATCTTGATAAACAATAGATACGAATAATTCGAAAGAAGCCGGAACGTTTTGCGTTCGTTCAGATCCGCAGCGAGTTTGCGACTGCTTTATGGCCTGGAGCGGCCCCTCTCAAAGTAAAATAATTAATCTAGCAAATTCTCACTCACACACACACACACACACACACACACACACCCACACACACACACACACATATGTAAAGACCCCTCTAAAGACCCCCCTAAAGACACTCTCCTCTTCTCAGTTAGAAACAACAAAGGGAGCGGGGTATTTTATAATTTCTGATGTGGTTTTTTTTTTGGCAAACTTGAAATGTTCTCATATCTTACTTAAATGTCAACAAGAGAGGGGAAGAGAGAGAGAGCAAGCGAGAGAGCAGAAGCGTGTTTACCGAATACTTATCAGTCTAGCAGGTTGTGCCAAAGTATGTGTGTGTATCTGTGTGTCTGTGTTTTTATATAGCTTGTCGATGATGATATGGAAACTAAGCGAACTCACAATCTCTTTATGCTCGGACAACGCGCGTGTAACTAGTTAATTTTTTTTAGTATAGTCTTAGTAGGTTAATAATACCTCTTAGAAATCAAATATTTTGATATCCAGTAGTTAAGTTTCCCAACAAATATTTGATCTTTGTTTCTAAAAATGTTTAGAAACAATAGATTTCACTTTTTTTATAGATAGAGGAACTATAATTTTATTATAGAAAAAAAATACTTATTAATTTTTCACTTTGAGATATTAGTTTAACAGAACCAATAGTTAAAAATATATATTTTATGGGAATAAGTATAAAATAATGCATGATCCTAATTAATTTAATTAAAAGTCCTAATTTCTATAATTAAAAGTCCATTTGTCAAAGGCAGGAACACTTCTCCAGAAACCCCATAATAACTATTTGTTAAAGATACAATCACTTTTTGATGAATTAGATCTAAAGAATATATATAAAATATTTATACAGCACATAATGTCAAGGGTATTTCATTATCGGCTTTTGTTTTTAGGTTTCTGTGCTAGGGGGCTCGCATTCATTATATACATATAAAAATAAGCATATACCTACATGTAACATAATCATATACCCGAGTTAATTAATTATTCATGTACATGAACATATTGATATGACTGCGAGTGTAGCCGAGTTCAAGTTTTACAATTTCAAAGTGTATAGTATGTGGGAAGTGGCAGCAACGTCGAGTGTTTGTGCTTGTTGTTAATGACCTTGAACTTCAATTGCGGCAAATGATATGAATGAAATATTTTAATAACAATTGATGGATGAATTAATTATGCAATGCTGGTCTGCAATGTGTTGGATACGCACTATTGATTAATTGTAGCGGATATATACTGAAACATCGCTGATAATGAAGTGTATTACGAACGAATACTCTGAAGTGTTTGCTCGGAACATTTGTCATAATATTTACGTGGTATTAACTTGTTTACATGGGTCACACCCACTTGAGTCCAGTAAGTTCTGCGCTGACCTCACACAATGAAAGCGAAAATTGCTGATGAAAAAGCATTAACAAACATGACTTAGGGGAGCCCAGAAAGCACTTTATATTAAGCTGATAGCCTTAGAAACCTTATCTTATCAGCCTCTAATTGGGAGGTATTCTTATCGATATAACCATGGCCTGTTTTATTTGACTCCTAAGCAGCTGATGATGGTATAAAAAGATTTCTATGTTATCGTTTTAATTCAAAGTATTGTAGAATAAATTATTTAAAATTGCTTAATTGCAATATATATTGATTTTTTTCCACTCGTTTATTTACATTTATTATTAGAAAGTTTCTTTTTTTTAAGGTCTGTTTTTATTTACTTTTACAATTTAATTAAAATTATAGCGACATATGTAAGATTAAAATTAGTTGTGTAAATCGGAAAAGATCGGTATTTATAAAACTGTCGGCCTAGATACATTTCATTGGTTTTATTTTAAGTCTTTTGGCCAGTTCTTCGCAGGTTTTTAGCTGATTCTCCAGATACTCAAGGCCTCCCGCTTTATCCACGCTCTCCATGTTCTTCGTCTCCATGTCGCCGGCAATCATTACGGGGTTTTTGGGATCGGTCTGTAAAAAGTATATATTAATATACAAATCTAATATTATGGATACTACCTCACTTACAGGTTTAACTCCCCTCAAACGACAATTGAAATCGCTCATACGCTCCTCGAAGTCAGGAGCAAAACAAGCAGGATCAACAGCAATAAAAACATTTCCCAAATCGGCTTTTATGTCGGCGCCCGTGTGCGTCCATTTTCGCACCTGTGTCGAGTACTTGGCGCCGGACATCACACCCGTCAAAATGTCCACCATGGCGCCCAGACCGAAGCCCTTATAGCCAGCGTTTAGTTCGGAGCCGCCCAAGGGCATCAAACAGGCCGTGTTGAAGGCCAGTTCAGCATCGTTTGTCACCTTACCATCGGGTCCTTGTGCCCAGCCATCGGGCAGAGGAGCTCCCTTCCTGCGCTGAATCTCAATCTTACCCACAGCCACCGCTGTTGTGGCCATGTCGAGCAGGAAGCTATCACAATTGGCAGCTGGAGCACCTAAAGAGAGGGGATTTGTGCCAAGTGCTGCCTCCTTGGCACCCGTTGGAGCCATCAATGGCGAAGTGTTTGTCATGGACATGCCAACGAGTCCCTGTTCCATCGCCCTGAGAACGTACCAGCAAGCCATGCCATAGTGATTGGATCCTTTGGCACAGACCCAGCCAACTCCCACATCTTTGGCCTTCTTGATGGCCAAATCCATGCAAAAGTTGCCCACAACTGCGCCCAATCCATTGTGTCCATCCACCCAGGCAGTCGCTTTGGTTTCCTTGAGTATTTCTGGCTCCGCAGAGCCATCAGTGGAATTGATGGCCAGATCGTTGATGTACATCTCGAGTCGGTTCATGCCATGGCTAAAGTGTCCACGATAATCCGCACCCACCAAGAGATCAGCCTGGGCCACAGCATGATTATCCGGCACATTCAGGGCCTTGAAGCAGTCGATCATAAAACGACGCGACTCCTTAACGGTCACCAGTTTGGGGGATTTCTTCTTCGAACACCGTGACTTGCAACGTATTACCACAAAAAGGCCTAAGGAAAGGTGTCCTTAAGCTGAAGTTCTAAGGATACTTAACAACTGGA